>JAVJAP010000287.1:0-247648 GCA_034770075.1 Aralia elata
AACCCCACAGTCCAGATGATCGGAGAGGTAGGGAATCCAGACGACACTCTGCAGCCGTGATCAGCTCCAGCTGGAACGACAAGTGTGCAAAACTGCCAGACACGGGTACCTCCTCGAGAGTACTGTTATGCCATCAGCCGACCCACCGTGGATAAGTGTCCGGGCCCAGATGTAATTGATAAGGCCTCCAGTACATGGCAGCGCGCTATCGTAAGCCCAGAACTGTGAATAGAAACAAGGCAAGGCATAGAGTCACTATCAAATATACAAGAAAAGATGTTGAAAGGAAAAGAAATACAGTAAGAGAGTAGGAGGAAGGGGACTCACCAACAGAAAGTGGTAAAAGAAGCCGAGCCAGGCATCGGGTCTGGATCCCTCCGAGCGTAGGCGCATGCACGTGGAGGAAGTAAGGCAAAGGTGAATGACCCCCCAGTCATAGTGCACCCGATGCGGTCCCACAGTCCTCTGACCAGCCTCTCCTACGACGCTGAAATGAAATGGTAGAGGAGTTATTCCCCAGAAAACAAACCCCCTCATGATGGTCAGGAACAGGCGTCCGTAGCAGAATCGTCCCTTGGTGCCCTGATCCGCGGGAAAATGGGCAGATGGCGTACAGACCCCCGACTTAGCGATCGACACCAAGGCACCAGATCGGATACTGCGGGCCTTAAAAGACCCCGGTCCTCAGCCAGCGAATCCCAGCAAAGCTCGGAACCCTCCACAGGGAGTGATATCAAGATTCCAAGGGGACGCGGGAACCTCCCGGTTAAACTCAATGCCGGTAATGTACCCATCCAGTCCCATGGGGTCAACACGACCTTCGCAGTGCGAGGAGATGAAAGAGACTGCGTCTGGTGGAACCATCGCTCGGATAAAAGCCCTCATGTAACCCCAGGGGCACTGCCGGGAAATGATGGTATAAGAAGTGACGAAAGCCCCAAGAATCCACCACCGCGCCGGTAGTCACTGTGCCAAAGCCCGTGTTAAAGGGAGTAGATGCTTGAACCCAGTTGCCCGCCCGTCAGGCTGAGTAAACTCGGGTAACCCTAGGGGGCAATCACCAATGGGTTCAGTCCGGATAAAAGGAGAATGGAGAAAATTTTGAAAATAAAAATCAGAATAGAACCGAATATACCATCGTTAGCCACGAGAGATTGCCGAGGGAATGACGACTGAGATCCCGACCCAATAGATCGGGGATCTTGCACAGATGCGACCAGACAAGGCACTATGAGGAGCTGGAGCCTGGTGTGCTGGAGGATGTGTCCCCCCTTCTGCCGCGACCATCCGGAGGAGCAAACCTCCTCAAGCAGTCCAGGGTGATCATGGACGGATGACAGACTCCGCCAAGCGACGAGCCTAAGACGGGTACGAGGGGAATGGGGGCAGGTGCAAGCCCTAACGACGGCGAACAACCCCGACAGATCCCGAGAGGCGGAGTAGAGGAGCTACTGGGCGTCGCATCGATCGATCCATTTAGCTGGAATAGAACGAGGCGAGAAAGAAGGTAAGTTTCCTTTTAAAATTATGTAAATGTAACATTTTCTAAATTTCTGAGCCTCATCATTATGATTAATGCAACCATGAATGCATGGTTAATGGTTTTTAAAAAAACACAAAAAAAAAAAAAAAAAAAAAAAAAAAAAAAAAAAAAAAAAAAAAAAAAAAAAAAAAAATCGGCAGGAGTTCCGGTTGTAAAATTGGACCATCCCAAGGGCATAAGCCAAAAAGTGTTTTCCATCAATCAAAGCGTCAAACATATCTAAATTGGCATTTCATATTAAAAAAAACATGTAATATACAGCATGTAATGCATGAGTTTATTGCAAGATAAAGGAAATAACAGTAAATGGTGGGACCCCGTGCCTCATTAACCATAAAAATAAGGAACCTCACCATAGTTGATTGCAAGCACAATAACAATACATAGCAATGTATACATATGATGGTACATTACATAGCCATTGTAAAGCATCACATTTTATCTCTAAACATGCAAAATAGTCCTAAATGTATAGGCAAAACATTGACGAAATTGAAAAGTGACCGGTCAAAGTGTTACCTGTAACCGTGATAGATCAAAATCCTACCCAAAGGAACCAGTTTTTTGCAGGAAAGTTGAAAAGATCGACCCAAAAAGCCCCTTGCGAACAAGAAAAAAAATCGAGAGAATCTCTTTGGGTTACAAGTTGAAAGTGACCAGATCTGGAGGAAGCCGCGTTGGATTTAAGGCCCGATCCTGGCCGCAGATGTATCTGGCGGCTTGGCCGCAGATCCACTCTGCGGCTGGCCGCAAGATCCATCTGCGGCTGGCCCTGGTGGGTCCCACCTTGCTCCCTTGCAGGCCATTTGACGTGTTTGAAGTGAAATTTTACGAGATGGGTGACCGGGACGACGATACCGCCCCGACATTGTACGATTCGACCCGGCGACGATACCCGTACCACCGACATGACGATCGAACCGTCGACGATAACCGGCGATCCACGGAGATGGAATAGACCGGGCCAGAACGATAACACAGGCCTACCGACAAGAGTAACTCGAACCGGGCCGACGATAAACCGGAGGTTAGACGAGATGGGGTGGACCGGCGACGATACCCGGCACTACCATGCCGACATGACATCGAAAACCGTCGACCGATAAACCGGGGCGATCACTGAGATGGCAATGACCGGCGTACGATAACCGGCTCCCGACAAGGTAACCGAACCGGCGACGGATAACCGGGGGTTTTACGAGATGGGTTGACAACCCGGCGACGATACCACGGCCCCCCAGACAATGACGAGTCAGACTCGGCGACGATAACCGGCGATCACGAGATGGATGACGCGCGACGATAAACCGGCTCCGACAAGATAATCCGACCGGCGACGATAACCCGGGGTTACGAGAAGGGTGACCGGCGACGATACCCGGCCCCGACATGACTAGTCGACCGGCGACGATAACCGGGCGATCTCGAGAATGGATGTTTTAACCGGACGACGATAACCGGCTCCGACAAGATAACCGACCGGCGACGATAACCGGGGGTTACGAGATGGGTGACCGGCGGACGATACCCGGCTCCCGAACAATGCTACGACCTTCGTCCGGGCGACGATAACGGCGATCACGAGAAATGGAATGACGGGGCGACGATAACCGGCTACCGACAGATAAATTTCCGACCTGGCGGACGATAACCGGGGTGGTTACGAGATGGTTGACCGTGGCGACGATACCCGGCCCCGACATGACGATTTCGACCGGCGACGATAACCGGCGATCACGAGATGGATGACCGGCGACGATAACCGGCTCCGACAGATAACCGACCGGCGACGAAAACCGGGGGTTACGAGATGGGTGACCGGCGACGATACCCGGCCCCGACATGACGATCGACCGGCGACGATAACCGGCGATCACGAGATGGATGACCGGCGACGATAACCGGCTCCGACAGATAACCGAACGGCGGACGATAACCGGGGGTTCGTAGCTGGGTGACCGGCGACGATACCCGGCCCCGACATGACGATCGACCGGCGACGATAACCGGCGATCACGAGATGGATGACCGGCGACGATAACCGGCTCCGACAGAAACCCGACCGGCGACGATAACCGGGGGTTACGAGATGGGTGACCGGCGACGATACCCGGCCCTGACTTGATGTTCGACCGGCGACGATAACCGGGGATCACGAGATGGGTGACCGGCGACGATAACCGGCCTCGACAGTAGGAGATCCGACCGGCGACGATAACCGGGGGTTTCGCGATGGGGTGACCGGCGACGATACCCGGCCCCGAAACGAGACGACAGATTGAAGGAGTAAACCCAAAGACTAACGAACACGGTCAAGGGGTTGATACATTGACCACTCTTACGAATGTCTTGCATGCATTGCATCTTATGTTGCATCATAAGCTATATGTGTGAGGCATCATGTATGCATTGTCATTCTTACACACTGTCATTCATGCATCAAGTGTCTATTCTTTATCCTGTTCATTTCATTTATCATTTCATAAACATGATAAAGAGGGGCAGCTGTAGACACCCAAATTTTGCGTTTCCTTCTACTAACCATGACAGGAGGGCGAAATCGACAATTGAGCCGGCTTGCGGAAGCAAAGGAGCGGTGGCACCAGGGCGAGCGCCCGGCAACGCCGCAATGATTTGGGCAGCCCCAAGTCGACATGACAGCAGGACCGTCCGAGGCAGGCATTTCCGAATGAAGGTGGCACGTTTCCCGGAAGTTCCCGGACTGCGGAATACGAGCCTGTCAGCGGGGAGGAAAACCGACGTTTGCGGTGCGAAAATCGAGGCGTGGCACGAAAATCGAGGAAAAGTCAAGCCCGCCAGCCGCGGATAGATCTGCGGCCAAGTGGGTGCGCCAGCACGAAAAACCGGGAGGAAATCCAAGCACTCAGCAGCTGAGTGCGATGGGAGGCGTGCCAGCTGGCCAGCCGCAGATCCATCTGCGGCCAGCCGCAGATAGAATCTGCGGCTGGCTTTGGCCAGCCTATTTAAGCTCGGCAGCAGGCAGCATACAGGGGGGTTGGGCAGCAGTTTGCGGAAGAAGAATAAAATCAGCAGCAGTTTTAGCTCGGAAATTAGAGAGAAAATAGCAAAAAATTTCTTGCAACAATTGAGAGAAAAAAGAGAAAAATTTCCTTTGTTGTTAGATTATATCATATACATCTCATATTTCCCTCAATACACAAGTTTCTACACAATTTTGGTATATCATTTGCAAGGTGAAAATCTCATTATTTTTGCAATTTCTATCATGTTATTTGGCTAAATTTAATTGAAATTTTCAAGAATATTATTGAGTAATCATGGATTAGGGATTATTGGTGAGGGTTCCATTGGAATCAAAATTCTTCCTAATAATCCGATGATATCTAGTTGGTGAAATTTCTAGTTTGTTTATGGATGTATATTAGGCGTAATTTTAATTGAGTGTATTTGTAGGATGTGTTAGGCAATCTACGTTGTTATAATTGAGTATTCAATTTGTGAGTGTGTAGCAATCGTGGTTGTGAGCCTAGGAAAGCGAACCCCGTGGTTCAAATCCGATGATGGACGTTTGGTGTATGTAATAGATTCAAGAGGCTTGTTTTGTAGTGTGTGTGTAACCGTTGGGCCTTAAAAACGACGCTAAGGCGAGAATCTGGTTTAAGGCCCCGAAATAGTGAAATTTGTGATTGTTGGCGTTCGGGGATATTTTGATGGCTTACATGCCCATGAATCGCCCCGACGCATGTTTACGCTTGATTTGATTTATTGACACGAAATTGGTTTCAAAGCTAAAATGATAAGATTTTCATATAAAATCAATCCAAAGTGGGATATTAGAATCACAAGGTTAAAAATTTGAGAAATGTTAATGAATGTCGATTCCTATCTAAAGAGAAAGCTAAAGAAAAAATCGTTTTCCCCCACAAAACATCACACAAAATGATTTTATAAATAAAATGACGTTTTACTAAACCTTGAAACATAGGGCGAAAAGAGATTCTAGGAAATTGCCCGATCATTTTCACGAAAAGCAACGTATAGATCTCGATTTCCTATTTTGGCAAAGGTTTAAAACTCTTGTTTTGCCAAACCGACACCTAACGAAAATCTCATAGTTTTGACAATTAAAATCAAACTTTTCCCATAAAGCTTTCTCGTGTATACCGAAAAGACATTCCGAAGCGTTCTCAATTTAAAACACAATTTTCCCCTAAAATCCAATAAACGATTCTTTCAAACTCACCACAACATTCATATAGGCACACACACACACACGCGCGCGCGCAACACACACACATTTCATGAATTAAAGGATAGGAGAAGCATCAAGATTGCGGGTAACCGTGTTTCACGGAAGTCGAGGGGTGCCTAACACCTTCCCCTCACTTAAGCAAGCCCCCGAACTCTATGAATCTCGATTCGCAGACCAATTTAATTCGGAGTCACAATATGAGCCAGCGATTTTATAAAATACGAAAATTCGGATGAGTTGGTACATCCATTTCAAATATACCAACTGGCGACTCTGGTTAATTGGCTCATCATAAAAAACGATCTTTCAAAACCCCGTCGACATCAATGCCGACCTTTTCCAAACGTCATCTAAATCAAAAGGCTAAAATTGGAAAAGAAGAGAAAGCGAGAACCCGGCGTCGACATATTGTATCTGACAGAGATCCGCGCTTCACGTCAAATTTTTGGAGAAGTCTACAGGAGAGACTGGGAACACAGTTAAGAATGAGTACGGCATATCATCCCCAGACCGATGGTCAGAGTGAGCGAACAATTCAGACTCTAGAGGATATGCTCCGTGCAGTTGTGATGGACTTAAGTGGCAGCTGGGACGATCATTTGCCACTAGTAGAGTTCGCCTACAACAATAGTTACCATGCTAGTATTGGTATGCCACCGTACGAAGCATTATACGGAAGAAAGTGTCGAACACCGTTGTGTTGGGATGAAGTTGGTGAACGGAGGTTGTTGGGACCAGAATTGGTACAACAAACCGTGGAAATCATTAAAGTAATAAGACAACGGTTAGTAGCAGCCCAGGACCGCTAGAAGAAGTATGCCGACTTACATCGTCAGAAACGAGATTTTGAAGTTGGTAGCTTTGTGTTTCTGAAGGTATCTCCCTGGAAAGGGAAGATCCGTTTTGGGAAGAAGGGCAAGTTGAGCCCTAGATTCATAGGACCGTTCGAGATTCTGAGGAGAATAGGCGAAGTGGCGTACGAGGTAGCATTACCTCCTGAACTTGAGCAAATTCACAACGTGTTTCATGTATCAATGTTGCGTCCGTATAAGCCAGATTACAAACATGTTATTTCCTATAAGCCAATTCAAGTCGAAAAGGACTTATCGTACGAGGAGATTCCTGTTCAAATACTGGATAGGAAGGAGCAGAAACTGAGAAATAAAGTCATTCATTCGGTTAAAGTTCTCTGGAGGAATCATGCGGTGGAAGAAGCCACGTGGGAACTCGAAGAGAAAATGAGAGCGATTTACCCCCAGTTATTTGAGTAACCTTAGATTGAAATTTCGAGGACGGAATTTTTATAAGGGGGAGAGGATGTAATGCCCAGGAATTTTTAAAATCTTGTACAATTTATTTTAACATATGAAATTCGTTTTATTTAATTTTACGAATTTAATTGGATCCATGTGGATATTATTATTTAATTATATAAATATGTGATCCAATAATTTTATGTGCATTAAAGGGACTCACTGATAGTTTAAATAAATTACTGAGTTAACCCTAAGAATTGTTTGGCAAGAAAATTAAGGAAAGTAAATAAATGATTTTAACATTTTCAGATTTAATAATTTGACTAAAGAATTATGGTTAAAGTAAATATTTGGAATAATTAATTTAGTAGTTTAGTTATTTACTTTAAGACATAAGAGGAACAAAGTGGCTAAGTTATTTGGGCCATTTCTTTTCTTTTATTTGGACTGAGCCCAAATTCCCTTGTTATTCTCCTTGTTGGGCCGCTTGAGTTGCTTATTTTAATTAGTGCAGCCGGCCCAACTATTGGGTAAGCCCAAACCAATTTCCAGCGGGTTGGGTCAAGCAAGCGGGTCGAACCCGTTTCCTTTGATTTGGGGACAACCGGTAAATTCTGGGGAAGGGGTTTGAACCGGCAAAATTCGTTTGGGGAAGACGTAGCAAAGAAAATCAAATGGGGAAAAGACCAAACCGAGAGGAAATCAAATCCCTAGCCTCTCAAATCAACAGCTGAGCAAAAAGAAGGAAAACCCAAGTCCCAGACTTAGCCTCTCAGTCGAACGGAGAGAAGTGAAGAGGGAAAATGGCGACAGGTCGGCGTGATTGGGCTGGTGTGACATCGTGATGGTTTGAGTGGACCGGTGACGCACCTGAGAATGGCCAGCGACCAAGCAACCATCGATTGAACCAACGGTCCCAAAATTCGACGATTGGACCAGTGAGGGGTGAGATGCTCGAGAAGTTGCTGGTGAGTTCAGTCGGCTGATGGGGATCAATAAGACAACTCGCTTCTCAAACCCTCTGGTATTGTCTGAAGCAATTAGGGTATTAACCACAAATTGGGCAAACATTGCCCTATAAATTGAGACCCCGAGTCCTAAACCCTGAAGCTGCTGATTCCCTTTGTTTATTTTGTGAGTTCCAAATTAGGAAAAAATTATATAGAGATTGAGAGTGAAGTATAAAAAAAAAGGAGAAAGAGAAATTGCAGAGCTGTTAATGTCTGATTGGGTTGAATATGGTGGAAGAAGAAGAAGAGTAGCAGCTCGATCAAACCCAAGGTATCGAAATGGGTTGTTAAACCACTGTGATAGTTTCTAGTTAGGTTCTGTATAAATTTTCTTGCCAATTGTGCTGTGTTAGTTTGTAATATGCACTGTGTTGGTTTGTTCTGTAATAAATTGTTGGGTTTGAAAACTCGGATATTGTATAATATTATTTGGGTTTGAGAAATTTGGGTATTGTATTGGGTTGTGCTAATTTTGTTTGGAATTGATTTGGAAAATCTGTGCTGTGTTGTTCCTTTTTGGGTTGTTTTTCTCTGGCAGCTCAATAAGGAACAATGTTTGGGCCAGATTTTTTTTCAGATTGGTACTCATTGTGTTCATTAACAGTCTTGTTATATATAGCAATTAATCTTTAACAAGTTATAAAACCCAACTCAGTGTGTCATATGAATCTGTTTGGGATTTTTCTATTGCAATGATTGATAAATCTGGACAACTTGAAGTAGACATTGTAGGAGCTCGTTATATTATTCGATAGCAGTGACTTAGTAATACTTGAAATATTTTCCAAGGTTGGTTGTCTAACTCATTTGATTCCAGTAAAGAAATAATTATTTTTTAACGACAAATAATAAACAAAGAAAATAAGAATATAATTATTGTTCAAGGTATAAATGAATACAATTTATAAAATAGTTATTTATTTATTTATTTATGATAAACTATTGTCTGGTTTAGTACTAAGTAATAAATAATGTGCGAATATAAATTCTAAAATAATTATTTATTATTTAGCAAATAAAATAATAAAATAAAGATAATAAATAGTTAATTATTATTTAATTCATATTAAATAATAATGAATAAGGTTAATGAAATAAAATTTTATTATTTGAAAAATAAATATTTGATTATTGGTAAATAATAATCAAGTATGAAATAAAGTTAATAATCATTTATTATTTCCCAATAAATAATAAATAAGGGTAATAACTATGTAATTATTATTCAACCCCAACAAATAATTTAGTGTTATAAATATTTAATTATTATTTAATTAATAATAATAATTAAATATGAATAAATGATAAAAATTAATTTTATTATTTTATCAATAAATAATTAGGATGGTAAATACTTATTAATAATTAAGTACGAATAATAATAATAAAAGAATTATTTATTAATAATAAATAAAGAAAATAAATATCTAATTATTAACTAATAATAATTGGGGGATGAACAAAAACTAACGAGGATAATAACTACTTAATCATTAATGAAATAATGATTAAGTATGAGGGGGATTATTAATAAGTTAATTACTTATTTTGGCCTTAAAATAGATAAAGATAATGAAAACACTTAACGATTATTAATATGGAATAATAAAAATTAAATGTGTGTCGAATTTAATACATTGAGTAATTAATTAATGTTGAATAAGGAACAAGTATAATAATTACTAAAATTACCCTTAGGGTGAACAGTAACTAAGTAAATAAAAGATTTAGTGAGAAGATCAACTATTATTTAGTTGTTAGCAAATCATGTTAAGTTTATTATTTATTTTATAACTAAAATGTATATAGGGAACTGTCTACCTGCTAAATAAATGGCATAAGAGAGTGTATTGATATACAATTATGCGATGCTAATGGATGAACCAACTTTATCAACTGATAGGTTATCCAAGATCAAATAATTAAAGCTAAAATTTATGTGTAGCTGAGGAGCGAACAGGCAAGTTCTTCCTTACTCAACTTTTACATTGAGCAAATTTCCAAACCTTATGCACTATTTTAATTCGTGCAAAAAGGTATATATATATTGTTGCAAGTTATTCTTTAAGCTTGAATTCTTATCTCCAAGCATGCCTTTAAGTGGTCTAATTACTTTTAAAATTATTCCACCTCTATTTATTTATTGACATTCACATTCGTGCATTTGAATTCGTATATTTATTAAAGTTCCGAGATTTAGGGACTATTCATAATTAAGTCTGAACCTTTGTTGTCGGTCAGACAAGTATGTGAAAATTTATAAAAGCTATCCGAACCAATCGAGGGTTAAGGATTCCTTAGACTGTATGAACACCCTTTTTATTTTAGGGGAGTACCCCATGTACCGTAAATAAGGTACAAATAGCAGAGTTAAATGGTATGCATATACATAGCGTACGCGGAGGCTGATCCCCTTCAAGTACTTATTCTGTAGCCAGTAACCAGAGGGTGGTCAACCAGCTATTGACTCCTTTGAAAGTTATTGTTCAAAGTCTACTCGACTATCAATTGTTCTAAAAGCATTTATTGTCCTTGCTTCTGATAATTATTGAATTCTCTTTCTATATTCCATTCATCATGATATATCCTTATTGTTGTACTTTAAACTTGCTGAGCAAACTCGTTGCTCATCCTTGCTATATCATGACTTCATTGCAGCTAAACCCGAGACGTCAGGGAAGAACAAAGGGAAAGAAAAGATGAAGTGATAGACTTCATGTAGCAGATTTTAAATTTATGTGTAGTTAATTACTGTTAATGTAATTTAAATTCTGACATTCATTTAGGGTATGGATTTGTGTAAGTATTTAAGGTTATCGTATTCTGGGACTAGTAACACCTTTGAAATGAACAACGTATGTTTATTATATTCCGCATTTTAGTTACCATATGTTGTTAGAGGTGAATGTTGTATTGGATCGTGATGACCGGATCCGGGTATTTGGAGACCCAAATCTGGGGGCGTCACAGTATCCGATGGAGACGGACGGGAAATTATTTACAGTGACAGCGAGCCCGACCCGATTGGATCAAATTAAGGAGGCTCAAGAAAAGGATGAGGATTGTGATTCAATAAAGAAACGAATTGCCGAAGGCGAGGAGCTTAAGTATAAGATTGATTGCACTGGGTTGCTAAGGTTAGAAGGGAGAGTCTGGGTACCATTGGATCTGGAATTGCGGGAAGAAATCCTTCAGGAAGCTCACAGCACGAAGTACTCAGTACATCCCGGGAGCACAAAGATGTACCAGGATTTGCGATGAAATTTTTGGTGGCTGAATATGAAACGAGAAGTGGCAGAGTGCGTCAGCCGATGTCTGACATGCCAGCGGACTAAAGCAGAGCACCAACGACCGAGCGGACTACTTCAACCACTAGAGATTCCGGAGTGAAAGTGGGAGCACATCACAATGGACTTTGTGGTGGAACTGCCACCAACTCATAAGGGTTTAGACGCCATCTGGGTAATTGTGGATCGTCTAACCAAGTCTGCTCATTTTCTGCCAATCAAGATACGGTACAATCTGGAGCAATTAGCAAAGCTTTATGTGAAAGAGATAGTGTCACGACATGGAGTGCCGGTATTAATTATATCTGACAGAGATCCGTGCTTCACGTCAAATTTTCAGAAAAGTCTGCAGGCAAGAATGGGGACGCAGTTGAAGTTGAGTACAGTGTATCATCCTCAAACCGACAGCCAGAGCGAGCGAACGATTCAGACCTTAGAAGATATGCTTCGGGCAGTTGTGATGGATTTAAAGGGCAGCTGGGATGACCATTTGCCATTGGTGGAGTTTGCTTATAACAATAGCTATCATGCCAGTATCGACATGCCACCGTACGAAGCGCTATATGGAAGGAAATGCCGAACCCTAATGTGCTGGGACGAGGTTGGGGAGCGAAGGTTGCTGGGACCAGAAATGGTGCAGCAGACTACAGACATCGTGTGGCTGATCAGAAACCGTCTGGTAGCAGCTCAAGATCGCCAGAAGAAATATGCCGACTTACATCATCAGAAGCGGGACTTTGAAGTTGGTAGCTTTGTATTTTTGAAGGTCTCTCCTTGGAAAGGAAAGATCCGGTATGGGAAGAAGGGCAAATTGAGCCCCAGGTTCATAGGACCGTTCGAGATTTTGAGGCGAATCGGCGAGGTGGCGTACGACGTAGCGTTACCTCCTGAACTTGAGGACATTCACAACGTGCTTCATGAGCAAACCCTAAGGCTTTATATCCATAAAGTTGACAAGGTATTTACTAAATTAAGTATTCAAGTAAATTGAATATAGTTAGTAAATAAAGTGTGTGGGTTAATTAATGAAAGTAGTTGTTAATGAGATATGGTCCAAATTGGATAATAATAATTAATAGTTAAGTTAGTAATTTATTTACTAATTGACTAAGTTACTTAATTAATGAACTTAGTCCAATCATTTATGTTAATCATGGATTTAGGTATTAATTGTGTGGCTTATTAAATGAGCTATCATGGGATTAAATTAAATGACCCAATATTGCATTAAATAGATTTGAATTTTTATTAGCCTAATCATTTGAATTGGAAGCCCAATGGTATTTAATGTGTGGTCCAAAACCTAGTCACTTGATTTATTAAATGTGTAACAATTGTTTATTTATTTAAAGCTATTTGGGACAACATTTTGGGACAAAATCCCTCCTTGCCGTGCACTTAGGAGAAAGGAGGAGTAAGTTGATTTCAAACTTTATTTTAATTAAGTAGCTAGCTTGTCTTGGAAGTTGAAGTTGTAGACTTGATATCATAGCTTCCTATCATGTCAAGTAGCTTCCTATTATGTCATAGCTTCCTAAGATGTCAACTAGCCACCCTAGTGACACAAGGTTACTCACTAGCTCCATGATGACAAAAGGTAGAGGTTTTCTTGCTATTATCCAATTAGTAAGCCTTTTATCCAAGGGACAACAAAGATATGGGGGATATTAGTAACTCTTACACAAAGGACAAGGTTGTCAAGCTCCCATTAGTTTAAAATCTAATTAGCACACTTAAAGATAAGATTAAGGCTCAATGGAAGGGATAAGGTGAACTCTTATATCCAAGGGGCAAGAAAGATGTGGGGGATAATAGCATGAATTCTAATTTAGCATTATACTTGCAAGTATTCTATCCTTTCATTTCATTTCAAGTTCATTTCTTCTTTTCATCTCCTTCTTTCATTTCTCTTAAGCAAGAACATAGAGTAAGAGCTTAGAGAGGAAAAGAGAGTGAGATTAGCATAGTTCATGCATCCCAAGTTCATCACATACTTTGGTAGATCAAGGAGAGTAGCTACAAGATCAAGGTGAAACCCTAAACCATTTCCTTCTTTCTTACTTTGTTTTATTTTCATAGTTTTTGAGAGATTTTGTTCTAAGACTCAAGAATCATTAGATCTTCATGCTTCATGTATAGATCTAATCCTCTTGAGTGTTAGAATAGAGATTCAAAGGAAGAAAAGGGACTTATGTTCTTAAAGGGTAAAAACCCTAGCTTTTCTTCACTTGGATCACCCATAACTTGAGATCTACAACTTGGATTTGTGATCCGTCGAAAGGGGGTGCTAGGTACATGAGTTAGCTAGTAAACCCAAATGGTAGAACACAAATCCATCAAGTTTTGCAGCCATGGGGGCTATTTTCCCCGAAATAGTCCATTTAAAGTCTTAAAACCAAGAAGCTTGTTGTCCTCGTTTTTCCAAAGGTTGTTTCGGCTAGTTATGGATTTTTTAAAAATCTGGAAACAATCACAGAGGTACCTTAAGAAGTTATCTACAAGTAGGAAAAAGAACGAACACGTTTTGATGTGTAGTTTTTGTGTAATAGCTTTTACCATGAATGACTCCTAAATATTCATACTCGGATTTCTCACTGTATGTAACTTGAAACAATATGAAATTTTTACAGTATGTTTATATACATTATGAGAGTGTACTCTGATAATTTCAGAATTGTCTGAGTGAAACTCAATTTATGAAAAATATAACAAGATTCGGAGGTTTTGAGTACTTTACAAATAGTAAATCATTTTCTAAAATTCCAGAAAAAATTGTACATTATTGTTGGGTCATATATTTTCCAGATCCAGAAGATAATAATTTTTCGAACATGTTTGATATTTTTCATAATAATATTATAGTTATGCTTAAAAGAAAATAAATGGTTAAATAATATCATAAATGAGAAAAATAGGATGTTAAAGCTTAGGTACTCCTATTATGGTGTAATCTAACCTATGTGAGGTATTTTGACAATCTATTATGATAAATAATATTTATGACCCTTTATGGGTATTAAATAAGTTGTTTAATAAAGGGTAAAACAATTAAAATAAATTGTTTATTCGCCTAATAACTTATTAAAATATTGCTATGATATTTGTAATATAAGAATTCGATATTTTTAAGTAAACAAAGAAATATTAAGATTAAAACTTTATGAAAATATTATTGAATGTATAATAATAATTGTTTTAAGCATTAATAAATGATTAAGATATTATTAATATGGCTAATAATATTAGATTAAAATATTATTAATGATATGAGAATTAAAATATTATTAAGAGATTAATAATATTAGATTAAAGTATTATTGGATGATTAAAATATTATTAAGATGTTAATAATATTAGTAAACGAATAAAAGTGTTATTAGTGGACTAATAATACTAAGAGGTGAATTAAATATTATTAGGATTAATTATATTAAGTGTCTTATAGGATTTACGATAGTTTATTAACTTATGTGTGCTATGTGATTTGCTTAATTGTTAAATAAATAGCATAAGTAAGCGTATCGATATACAACTACGCAGTACTAATTGATAGATCGACGTTATCAATGTTAGGTTCTTCAAGGCCAATTAGTTAAAGCTAGAATTACTTGTAGCTGAGCAGACATGCAAGTTCCCTAACTCAAACTCGAGTTATGATTTTTGAAGCATGATTAGTGAATAATTATTGTTGATTATTCACATCTATACTGGTTATTGAGATTCGCGCCTTGTGCAATTGAATTCATATTCTATTGTTATTGAATGTGAATTAGATTAAAGTTCTTTCAAGCATGAACTGTTTATGAGATAGATCTATACTTTTTGTATCAGCTAGATCAAGCATGTCTAAATTTGTGAAATCAAATGTATTTTAAAAGCTGTTCTTATTAATTTGTTATAATAAGAACTCTTGGCTGAGAAAAACATAAATTTGATTAAAGCATGATGTCAATGCTAGTTTATTAAGTGTTTATGCATAAATCACGGGGTATGAAAGGCTGATCCCCTTGATTACCAAAACTTTTTAAGAGGTCCAGTTTAAATGCTGAGAACCTTGGCAAATGTCTATGGTTATTTCCAACCACTCAGTAATTGTCATTCAATTATTCGAATATTCAATTGTCGACTATTAATTCATGTTTCTTCACAATTTTATACTGTTGTTGAACATTGAAAGCGAAATTTCCTTCTATTCATGATATATCTTTCTTGTGTATAAACTTGCTAAGCAAACTAGTTGCTTACCCTTGCTATATCATGATCTTTATTTCAGCTAAGGCAGAAACGTCTAAAGGGGACAAAGGAAAAGGGAAGGTGCAAGAGTAGTTGCCTGATATGGCTTATGTACTAGTTTATCTTAAATGTTATTTGGCTATGTGAACTCTTATTGTATTGAGGGTATGTTTTAAGTTAAGCTTAAAGAACCTTGTGACCATGATTGTAAGACTTTATTACTATTTCGATAAATAATGTATGTTTATTATTCCGCATCAGTTAGAAAGTATGTTTGTTGTTAAGTATCGTGAACACCGAATTCGAGGTTAGGAAACCCGGATTTGGGGGTGTCACAGGACAAGGAAGGTTCTGGTATTATATTTAAGAACAATTGTTATTCTATTTATAATGATAATATTTTGTTTGAAACTGGAAGATCACTTGATGGACTTTGTAAACTTGACTTACATGAAAAATAATTTTGCAAATTGAACAAACTAGTAAAAGAAAAGGAGATTGTAATGTCCAAGAATTTTAAACCTTGTATCAATTTATTTTGATATGTGAAATTCATTTTTATTCAACTTTACGGACTTAATTGGACCCATGTAAGTATTATTATTTAATTATATAAACATATGGCCCAATAATTTTCTTTGCTTTAAAGGAGCTCACTGATAGTTCGAATAAATTGGTGAGTTAACCCTAAGAATTGATTGGCAAGAAAATTGGGAAAAATTAATAAATAATTTCCTTTTACTATTATCGAATTCAAATAATTCGCATGAGGAATTATTGTGGAAACAAATATTATAAATAATTAATTAAATTAATTAGTTATTTAATTTAAATATTAGAGGTATAACGTTATTAGTTTTAATAAACAAGTTGAGCTACTTTTCTTTTTAGCTGACCCAATTCCCATTTTATTTCCCTGTTGGGCCAACCGAGTGGGCAAGCCCTTATTAACCAAAACAATTGGACTGAGTCCATCCTTTTTCTCTGCTGGGTAATCCACTTTCTCAATCGGTAAAACACTTGGGGAGGGGGTTAAACCGATCAAACAAACCATCCTAAGCCTAGACTCTCGACTCAGACAAATGGAAAGAAGGAATAGGGGAGCTGAGCCTACCCAGACCTAGCCCCTCACATCAAACCTAGCCTCTCAATCGAGCGGAGCAAAGGGAGCGGGGAAAGGGGCAGTTTGGCAGCACGATAGCGTGAGAGGACCGGCGGCACGACTGAGAACGGGCAAGGACCGAGCGTTTGTCGAAGGGACCAGGGGATTTAGGCGTCGAGCGACCGATCGACGGGAGTACGCGGCTCGAGGCCCTGCCGGCAAGTCACAACTGGAATTGGATGGGCTTGACGCAGACAACCAATCGATAGCCACTCCCTCCTACCGTCGGTTCTTGATTGATCAATTTTGATCAATAGGGGTATTATCCAGCATATTGGACAAATCTACCTCTATAAATTGGGAACCAAACCCTAGCCAAGCTGCCATTTCTTCAAGTCCAAATTAAAGAAATAGAAAACGCAGAAAGGAGAGAGAGAAGGGGGAGTCGGCCGTGAATGTCCACCGACTTCGTCACTTATTTTGGGAGAAGGAGGAGGACGGCAGCTAGAACCCCAATCTGACCCGATTCGATTTTAAGGTATAACAACAGTTCCATGACTTCACCAAGTCATTGTGATAGTTTGGTTGGGTTTGATTTTTTTTTTATTTATTTTTATTTTTCTTCCTTTTTGTGCTTGGGCATTTTGTTTCTGGGTATTGTATTGAACTGAATTGTTCTCTGTATTGGATTAAATTGTTCTTTGGTATTGCTTGGGTTGTGCAGTCCCCTCATATTGGATTGTGTTGTTGGAACTCTGTATACTGAGAACCATAGTGTTCTGGCAGCTTAGCTTTGTGCCGTGTAAGGGCCAGCGTCAAGTTTAGGATGCCCAGCAGGTGCTTGATAAAATGTTTGAACCAAACTTTTGTATTGCCCATAACATTGTTGATATAAGAAAAATCGATTTTGGCCATTCACATAAGACTGCAACCAGTGTTTTCTCTTACTGTGTCGAACTGCCCTAGTTGGTTTGAAAAAAATGATTACAGTAAATTTGTTCTATTATTGAACTATTTTCTGATTTGGTTGCTTAATGCCTTAGCTTGTTAAACTAAGGTAACTAGCAAATAAAGTCTAATTGTTTAACTGTTATCTGGTAATCAAATATAATACTATTGGCTTAATTATTGGTCATTACTTGAATTAATAATGCACCAATAAAATAATTACTTATTAAACAATAATAAATAAAGATAATAATTATTGTTTAATTAATATTAAATAATAATTTAATGTGAATATAATTAATATAATAATTATTTTTTTACGTTAATTAATAAATAAAGATAATAAATATTTAATTATTATTAAATAATAATTAAGTATAAGTAAGTAAAGTATTTATTATAAATTAAGATAATAAAATATTTAATTATTATTTAATTGATATTAAATACTAATTAAGTATGGATAAAGTTAGTAAATAATTATTTATTATTTAGCAATAAATAATAAATAAAGATAACAAATATTTAATTTTATTTAATTAATATTAAATAACAATTAAGTATGAACAAAATTAATAAAATTATTATTAATAAAGATAATAAATATTGAATTATTATTTAACTAACATTAAATAATAATTATTTATTTTAAATATTTAATTATCATTTAAGTAATATTAAATAATAATTAAATGAAATAATAAATTATTATGATTGTAACGACCGGGAATTCTGAAATTTCCTTATAATTCGAATTTTTGAATATTAATGAATATTTTATATTTTATTAATATTACATTTGTGTTACGTGTTTAAAGGTTGTGTGACAATCTGGATTATGTGAATGCATGAAATTTTACGTGTTATAGTTTTGTTTAAGTGAATAATTGATTTCACGTAGCGTCGCTAAATCACTATTCACGGGGAACGTTTCCCGAGGTACTATTCATGCCAGATATTTTTGTGTCTTTTTCGATGTTAAAAAATTTCATAAATACGTGTATGCGTACGAATAATTTTTCCAAGTGTCGAAAAATTTATTTGAGCTGATACGTGATTTTATCCGTATCCAAAATGTGCTATATGGGTATTCCGAATAAATGGACAAATCTCGTAATAATTATTTTTACCCATCCCAATATTTATGGTAATACCCATTTTAATTTTGGGTAGAGTTATTTACCAGTTTTGGTACAAAAGTGGGAGTTTTCGGATATATTTTTGGTATTTTCGGGTATTTATTTTGGCTTGTTATTTCAAGTGGGAACCACCAAACCATTTTCCACCAATCAAATTGCTAGAAAATGAGGAGAGAGAAGGGGGGTTGTCGGCAAGTTTGAATTTTGGCCAACCTTGAGCACCAAACCCATTTTCTCCTTAATTCACTTCTCCACTCCCCCATTCCATTCAATCATTCACTCTCTCTTGCACTCTACACTCTTCCCATTCCCATCAGCTGATAGAGAGAGAGAAAGAGAGAGAGAGCTGCAAAGAAGGAAGAGGAAGAAGTCGCCGAAGTTCGCCGGAAAAAAGAAGAACTCGCCGGAAAAGAAAGGAGGAAGAAGAAGAAGGCACGGGTGGAGGAACCAAGCAAGAAGGACCTTCAAAATCAAGCCTAGCCAAGCTTCTTAACCTGTAGGAAGGATTTACAGAGGTAAAACCCCAACCAAATCCTTTCCATTTGATTTCTTGTTAAGTTTTTCAAGTTTTCTTAGTTTTGAGCTCTTAAGCTTGTGGGTCGGATTTTTGGCGATTCTTGGTGTTTTTGTTTGTTGTGATTGTTTATAAATGTTGTTAAGAGGTTATGTAAGCCATTAATAACATCAAAGTGGAACCAAAAAGCAAGAAATCCTTACCTTGGCTTAATGGAGCAAGAACAATGGACTTTGGACATGAACTTGGACATTCGGACTTTTTAGAGGACTGTAGAGCTATGATTTTGTGTTTGTTAAGTTTATTTGTTGCTATGGTGTTGTAGTTCCATGGGTTACGAAGCTAACCCAGTTGGAATGGAGTAAAAAGGAGTTAAAACGAGTTCGTAGTAATGATTTTTGTTAAACTTGTTAAGAACTCGAAGAATAGAGTATGAACTTTACACTTTGGCCTAATATTTGACCATGTTAATGTTAATGGGTAGCTCTGCATTTTTGATATGTTGTAGCCCCATGAATTAAGAGTCCATAGAGTCCGAAATGGACCAATTTGAACGTGTATTGAAGAAGATATGAAGATCGGAGTGAAAGGAGGTCGAAGTCGCGAAGCTGGTGCAATTGCTTACCTGGGATACAGCCAGTTGAGCGCCGACGGCGCTCATTTTAAGGCCATTTGAGCGCTGGCCGCGCTGCGGCTGCAGTTTGGTAGACAGTTTTGACGCCCTTTACTAAAATGGGCATAACTTTCTCATACGAACTCGGATTGAGGTGATTCAAGATGATTCGGAAAGAGAACGAGTAGACCTACAACTTTCATTCTTTAAGTTTTTCAATTTGAGGTCTGTAGCATGGTCGAAATTGGCCATTTATAGGACTGATATGAAATTGGGGGCAATCAGAGGGCGTCGGCCATGCGCGTAAGCACATGTAATGCTCCCAACAATGTAAAATGTTGTTCTAAGTTCTAAAACATGAATGTTATGATTTATTATAATACTTAGCATTAACCAATGAATATTAGATGAATCGAATGGGCGTGTTAGGCGTACACAATTACGTGTCGCTTGGGCATTCGAATAGGCAAGTTGGGCGTATAGACGTGCAAGCGTCGTAACGCCGTAACTAGTGGGTATAACCTTGTTTAATATTTTGTTTCTTATTTGAATGGGACATTATAAAGTTGTGTAAACAAATATTTGGTATTTCGTATGTGACTAATTGTATGTGAATATGTACCTAATTGTGTAGGATATTAAGGAGCGTGTGTTGTAATGTTGTAGCAGCGCTTCAGGCAAGTTTCCTAACGCTTGTCTAACTCTTGTGTTGGGCAAGTTCCCTAACTTCATTCTTTCTATATATTGAATGCAAGTTTCCTTACTCTAGCTCAATTTAATATTGGGTAGGATTTCTCAACCGTACAACTTTTGTTTATTGTGCGAGTTATTTATTGATTGAGCAATCATTCTATATTATTGCAAGTTTTGTGACTCAATTGGAGTTATTAATTTCAAATTATATTAGTGGATTAATTATTTTCAATTACCCCACATCAAGGATTAATTATTGATATTCGCAATTTATACATTTGAATTCATTATCTGTTGTTGGACTGTGAAACGTTTAAGTTTTTCATTCATGAACTATTTAAGGAGATAGTCTACGCCATTTGTTTCGGCTAGACCCATACAGGTTATTATTTTAAAAGCTATCCAAACCGATTGTTGGTGCGGATTCTTGGACTGAGAGAGCAACCCTTATTAGGGGATTATAATGTGTCGGTTATTCGATGCAGTCAGAGTTAAATGTTATGCATATACATGGTGTACAAGAGGCTGATCCCCTCGAGTACAACTGACGGGGCCAGGTTTTAAAAGAGTTAGTTGAATGATTGACTCTTTGGCCAAAAGTTCATGGTCGGTTGGACCACTCAGCAGTAAATAATCATTATTCATTGTTTCATTTGGACTTTGATTATGTCATTTCAGCTATTTCATCAATGTTCATGAATTGTTGATCTATGCAGCTATTATTCTTATTCATTCATGATATATCTTCTTCTTGCTTTTAAACTTACTGAGCAAAGTAGTTGCTCACCCTTGCTATATCATGAACCTATTGTAGTTAAGCCGGAGAGTTCCAAAGCGGGCAAAGGCAAAGGAAAGCTTAAGGAATAGTTATATGTACTATCCCTTTATGTAATCGTGGAATAGTTTTGTATTACTAATATATTCTGCGATGTATTTATTTAAGGTTATAGACCTTGGGACCGTAGTGAACCTTTTGTAATGAACAACATATGTTTATTTTATTCCGCATTAGTTGATTTATGTTGTTTAGAGGTGTATGGTTGCATTTTATCGTGAGCACCAAATTCGAGGTATTGGTACCTGAATTTGGGGGTGTCACAATGATTAAGTAGGAGTAAGGTAAATAAATTGATTAATTATTATTTACCATTAAATAATGAATAAAGATGATAATTACTTAATTATTATTGCATTATTATCAAATAATAATTAAGTATGAGCAAGATTAATGTAGACACCCAATTTTTGCGTTCCCTGTACTAACCATGATAGGAGGGCAAAATCGTCAATTGAACCGGCTTGCGGGAGCAAGGGAATGGGCACAAGTGCGCTCGTCCAACCCCATCGCAATGATTGGCGACCAAGGCTGACGTGACAATAAAGCCGTCCGAAGCAGGCATTCCCGAATGAGGTGGCACGTCTCCTAGAAATTCCCGGACTGCAAAATACGAGCCTGTCAGCGGAAACCGACGTTACGGCACGAAAATCGAGGCGTAGCACGAAAATCGAGAAAGTCAAACCGTCCAGCCGCGGATTGATCTACGGCCAAATAGTGCGCCTTTTGAAAATGCGGAACTCGAAACACGGAACTCGAAATCAGGCGAGTGGAAGGCAGGCGGCCAGCCAGCCTATTTCAGCTCAGTTTCGTGCAGCATACAGGGAGTTGAGAGTTGGAAGAAATTTTGGAGAAGAAGGAGAATTCAGCAGCAAGAAGCACGGAAATAGAGAGAAAAAAGAGGGAAATTTTGCAATCAAATAGGAAGAAAAGAGAGAAAAAAGAGAGAATTTAATTCTTTTGATTTTGATTGTATCAAATACACTCCTTATCCTATTCGAATACACAAGTTCACATCCATTTAAGATCAATTGCAAGGTGAAAATTTCTATTTGTTCTAGCAATTCATATCATATTGATTGGTTAAATTAGATGTAACTTTCATGTATCTTGTTGAACAATAATGGATTAGGGATCATTAGTGAGGGTTCCATCGGAACAAAATTCTTCCTAATAACCCGAGGATATCCGATTGGTGAAGTTTTTTAGTTTGTTTATGATGATTTAGTGGATGTAATTTATTTAGATTGTCATTTTCGGATATCATGGTGTATTAGGTAAATCCGTGTGGATTAGTTTTGTAGTATTCATTTTGTGGGTATGTAGCAATATCGGGTGTGAGCCTAGGAACGCGACCCCGTGGTCCAAATCCGATGATGGACGTTTTGATATATGTAATAGATTCAAGGTGCTCGTTTGTAACATGTAATTGTCGGGCCTTAAAACGACGCTAGGGCGAGAATCGGGTTTAAGGCCCCGTAATAGTGGAATATGTGATTGTTGGCGTTCGGAGGGTGTCTTGATGACTTACATGCCCATGGATGGCCCCGACGCGTATCTATGCTTTAGTTGGATTTCGTGACACCAAAATGATTTCAAAGGATTAAACGATAAAGATTTTTCTAAAATCAATCAAAGTAGGATATTAGCATCACGAGGCTAAAAATTGGAAATGCTAATGAAAGTCGATTCCTATTCTACGAGAAAGCTAAAAATAAGTTGTTTTCAAATGTCACAAAAATGGTTTTTTATAAAAAGAACTAAATGTTTTATTGAACCTTGATATATAGGGCGAAAGAGATCCTAGAAATTGCCCATTATTTATGAAAGCAACGTATAAATCTCGATTCCTATTTTTGCTAAGGCTTAATAAACTCCTATTTTTGCCAAAACGACACCTAATGAAATTCTCCTAGTTTTGACAATTAAAATCAAACCTTTTTCATAAAGCTTTCTCGTGTATGCCGAAAAGACATTCCGAAGCGTTCCCAAATTAAAGCACGACTTTCCCTAAAAATCCAAATGACTCTTTCATACAAACTCACCACAACATTCATATAGGTACACACACACACACGCTCGCATACACACACATTTCATGAATTAAAGGATAGGACAACATCAAGATTGCGGTAACCGTGTTTCACGGAAGTCGAGGGGTGCCTACCACCTTCCCCTCACTTAAGCAAGCCCCCAAACTCTATGAATCTCGATTCGCAGACCAATTAATTCGAAGTCACATATGAGCCAGCGATTTATAAAAAAAAAACGAAAACTCGGATGAGTTGGTACATCCATTTCAAATATACCAACTGGCGACTCTGGTTAATTGGCTCATCATAAAAAACGATCTTTCAAAACCCCGTCGACATCAATGCCGACCTTTTCCAAACATCATCTAATAACAAAGGCTAAAATCGGAAAAGGACAACATCGCGAAAGAGAGGCGAGAAACCGGCGTCGACAGCTGGCGACTCCGCTGGGGAAATTAGAGGGCTTAAGTCGCGTACAAGTCTTGATGTTATCCTATCCTTTTAAAATTCATAAAATGTGTGTGTGTGCGATATTTTGATTTTCTACTTTTGTTGTGTGAATGTGTGTTTTTGCCCAATAAATGAATGATTGAATGAAATTGCTTTATTTTTAAGTAACCATTTGCATACGGTGAGGGCGATGAATGTGAATGTATGTTGAGAGAGTACCTCCTCCTGAGGCGAACCTGTCGGTTGCTTATTACTGGACTCGAAGGGGCTGCTCCCTGGAGATGGCTCAGGAAACGCACCACCCAAATCCGCTCCAATCGAAAGGGCTCAGACGAGTAGATTGCGAAGATTTGGGGACCTTCATGCCGAAAAGCCCGTGAGAGTAACCCTAGGATAGGTCAGCCTCAGATTAACCCTACGCAGGAAAAGTCTCTTCATGCCTTTTTACATTTCACGCGTAAATGTCATGATATCATTCATATACGCCTCCCTTTTTGTCAAGAGAAATTACTAACCTCTATCTTTTGCAGAAAACGGCTGTGGAGCATAATAAAATAATATTTGGCATTTGTTATCGCATTAAAGGACTACTAACTTTCTGTTTTACAGGGAAAGATTAAAAAACCCCAAAAAACACAAAAGTTACAGCTTTAGCATGCATCCACATTTTTTTCCCCAGGACTAAACTTCGAACCCTGGTTTCTGTAGGATTGCTCCTCAAACCCGTTCGCAGTCTAAAAGGGCCCAAAACTCTATATCTGAAATGGCCGATATTCCATCTACCAATTCCGGTTCCATATCTAGGGAGGAATTTGATGACTTTAAGAAGCAGATGTTAGAAATGGCCATAATGCTAAAGGAGCAGTTGATGCCCAGACAGGAACCACCTAAGGAGGATCCACCTCAACTTAAGGGCGAGCCAGTCGTCCCAAAGGCCTTTCCCGTACCAAACAAAACAGTGATTACTATCCCGGAAGAGGGAGATACAGATGACCTGCGGAAGAAAATGAGACAAATGGAGGAAACCATCCAATCTATGAAGGGCATAGGGTCCCTGGGCAGGGTTAACTATTCAGATTTATGTGTCTTCCCCGGAGCCAGATACCCGGAGAAATTTAAAATCCCCGAGTTTGAAAAATACAACGGGAAGGGGGATCCCTACACACACCTGAAAATCTACATCGGGGAGCTTGGATCTTACGCCGAAGATGAGGGTTTAAGGATGCAGCTGTTCTAGAAAAGCTTAACGGGGGAGGCAAGAATCTGGTATGCCGCCTTAACAACGCCCGAATCCACAACTGGGAGGAATTGGCCCATACCTTCTTAACCCAATACAGCTTTCAGGCCCAGATGGCCCCTGACAGGTACCAAATGACAAAAGTTAAGAAGCAACCCAGGGAATCCTTCAAGGATTATGCACAACGATGGAGGGGTATGGCCGCACAGGTGAATCCTCCGATGAGCGAATCAGAGATGGTAATGACTTTCGTAGACATTCATGAGGCACCATATTATGAACGAGTTATTTCAGGGATTGGTAGGCCTTTCACTGAAATGATAAAACACGGAGAAATGGTAGATATGGGTTTGAAATCTGGCAAAATCCGGGATTTCACTGCTTTGGAAACGGCTGCAGAGCAAATACAAAATGGGAATTATGGCAGCACTTCACGTAGGGAGCAAAAGAAAAGGGAGGAGGATGTTTCCCTCATTCTGTAGGGGTCATCCAGAAAAACAGAAAGCCATCTTCCGGTACAGGTGCAGAGGGTAGGGCCATCCCGACAGCCCAACTTCACAGATCAGAGGGCAGAAGGGCGAAGGAGATATGAGGCCTCGCAAAATCGAGTATTCACCCCGCTCGAGGAGCCTCTTGAACGGGTATTAGCGGTATTAGTAGCCCAAAAGAAGATAGTTGGTTTGGCACCCCTGAGTGACCCAAAGGGTAGAAGGTTTGACCCGAGCAAGCGATGTGCATACCACTCCAATTCCCCTGGTCATGATACACAGGACTGTTGGACGTTGAAGCACGGAATCCAAAACCTGATTGACAGTGGGGAAATTGTGGTGGAACAGCCAAACTCCCCGAATGTTAAGGCAAATCCCCTGCTAAGACATGATGGAGGGGGGGTCAATGCGACAGAGGCGAGTGAAGCTGGGGGGCCGCCAAGGTTGAACTATGTACAGAAAATTGAGGAAATGATCAACGTTATACATGATCATGGGAGTGCACGGGGAATGCCCATCAGGTTGATAGGGGTAAGTATGAATAGCACGGAGGGACCTGTCAAGTTGACGGCTCCGAGGCCCCTCATCCTTGCGGCAAGGCCGCAAATCCCTATCAGTAGTCTAAAGACGGTACCCTGGAATTATGGGGGGATGCCAGAGGAAGCGGCCAGTTGTGCTTCCGTAACGTCAAGGGGGAACCCTTTATATCTTCCCGGGCGTGTCCTTGACTGCCAAAAGAAGAAAAATGAAGAAATCTCCAAGGAAAGGGCCATAGAATTCTTGAAAAGGATGGATCACCTGGAAACAAGAGAGATCCAAATTTTAAATGAGGAGTCAACCCTAACATCAGTCATGGACTTGGTGTTGTCATCCAATGAGCATTGCAAAACCCTGGCGAAGGTTCTGGAGGAGGCATACATGCCCAAGGAAATTAGTGAGGAAGGTTTCGGCTAGCTGGTGGGCCACCTATTGGAGAACGATGTAATATCCTTTACGGATGAGGACATACCCAAGGAAGGAGGGGACACCGGAAACCGCTTCATATTGCGGTAATCTCCTCGGGTTATATTATGAATGGGGTGTTGATTGATGGAGGATCGGCATTGAATATCTGTCCCCTCAGTACTTTGCAGAAGATGAACATCAATCCCAAGCGCCTACGAGCCAGTCATGTGGTGGTGCGAGCTTTCGATGGTTCCTGGAGGGATACAATGGGAGAAATTGAATTGCCAGTGGAAATAGGACCTTGTACTTTTGATATCTCTTTCCAGGTCCTGGACATTGTGGCCAGCTATTACCTGTTATTGGGGAGGCCGTGGATCCACATGGCCGGGGCAGTTCCTTCCACGCTACACCAACAAATCAAGCTAATCATCGACGGGAATATGGTAACAATCTCGGCAGAATGTGATGACCCTTCTCCTCCCAGAAATGACCTGCCAGTGATTAATGTGGACGAGTCGACGGCACCGGCTAGTTTTCAGGCGTTGGAAATCAGCACTCCCCACTATAGATGCCTGGGAGCTCCATCCATGAAACCTAGGGTCTCTCCAAAACTCACCTTCGTTGCAAAGGAGATGATGAAAATGAATTTCTAGCCTGGACGGGGGTTAGGAAAAAGCAGCCAAGGAATCACCGAGCCCATTCGGCTACCCCATCAGATAGGTAAAGCAGGGTTGGGATATCGTGAAGGCGTAGCACGGAGACACCGTCAAAATGCGACTCCGATTCGACTGGCTGGCAGTCCGGTGATCAAGGTCAACAATGAACAGGGGATTAGCGAGCCTGTGATTGGGGCAAGGAATGAAGAGTTAACCCCCGCAAGTGATGAGTCGGCCCGGAGGGAAAGTTTCCTGCAGGAGGTCGCGAAAGAATTTGAAACCAAATGCTATATCCCCGGACTATTAATAAGCGGTAGAGAGGGGACAGATGTTGTCACGTCACTGGGAACCCAACAAGTTGTGCCTGTCATCGATTGGGCAGGATTAATTATTCCTGGAGAAGATAGGAAGGAGGACTCAGGCGACGTATCCGTAGTCATCGGGGAAGTGTCCGATGTTAAGCCCCCTTTTATCCAGCGCGTTTCATCTGACCTGACCGTCGACAACTGGACCATGAAACCAGTGATATCCAAACAAGGGTAAAACCCGACGTCAGGGTGGTAGACCCCAGAGGACGGGGGAATGGAGAAATTTATTTTTGTTTGTTGTTTTATATTTTGCATAATTATGTCGTTTCTTCATGTTATTTGAAAATGTGATCGTCGTGGAAAACAACTTATATATGACAAGTATTTTGTTTCATGTCAGGTGTACCAATTTGATAATCCTTGCCTAACAAACGGTCCTTCAAATTTGAATGATGATTATGATTTTGACATTGAGCTCGATTTCGATTTGATGGGCATTGAGCAAGACGAGACAGATTACGACGACGCGCCTGACGAGATCAAAGGAAGGGTCGAGGATAAACCCAAACCCAACTTAGACCAAACCATCACTATAGATATCGGAACCCTTGACAAGCCAAAAGAACTCAAGATAGGGACGGACCTTACCCCCAGCCAAAAAGCTAAAATGACCGAGTTACTTAACCAATATGAGGATGTCTTTGCCTGGTCTCATGAGGATATGATCGGTTTGTCCATCGATATTATGGTACATCGATTGCCCATCAAGGAGGGTTTCAAGCCTGTCAAGCAAAAATTAAGAAAGTTGAAACCGGAGTGGAGCTTAAAAGTGAAGGAAGAGATCATCAAGCAGTTCAGGGCGGGAATCATTATGGTGTCCACTTACCCAGAATGGCTGTCAAATGTAGTCCCAGTGGCTAAGCCTGGAGGGAAGGTGAGGGTATGTGTAGACTACAGAGATCTAAACAAGGCCAGTCTCAAGGATAACTTCCTGGTGCCTTTCATACACATCTTGGTGGATAACACAGCCCAGTACGAAATGTACTCTTTTGTGGATTGCTTTGCGGGGTATCATCAGATAATGGTGGCGGAAGAAGATCGGGAAAAGACCGCATTCATCACCCCCTGGGGCACTTTCTGCTATAGACGATTGGCTTTTGGTCTCACGAATGCGGGGGCTACTTATCAGAGAGCCATGATGGCCCTATTCCACGATATGATGCATAAGGAGATAGAGGTCTACGTGGATGACATTATTGTGAAATCGAGGGTAGAATCTGACCATATAACCCATCTTAAAAAGCTATTCGATCGGCTCAAAAAGTATAATTTAAAGCTCAATCCAGCAAAGTGTGCTTTCGGAGTGCAGTCGGGTAAGCTCTTGGGATTCCTGGTTAGTGATCGAGGCATTGAGTTGGATCCAGCAAAGATTAAGGCCATTGTGGATATGCCGGCACCTCACACAGAGAAGGAGATAAGAGGATTCCTCGGAAGGATAAACTTCATCAGCCGTTTTATATCCCACTTGACGACTACATGTGAGCCAATTTTCAAATTGTTAAGAAAGGGGGCTTCCCAAGAATGGAATGAACAATGTCAGAGGGCTTTTCAGACCATTAAAAAGCAACTGACAGAGGCACCAGTGCTGGTACCCCTGAAAGATGGGATCCCTCTGTTTATGTATATATCGGTCAATGCCATCACGATGGGATGTATGCTGGGGCAGAAGAATGAGGCAGAAGAATGAGGCAGGTCGAGAGCAGGCCATCTATTACCTTAGCAAAAGATTTAGCCAATGTGAACAGAATTACACTCCCATCGAGAAGACCTGTTGTGCTCTGGCCTGGGCTGCAGGGAGATTACAGCACTACCTCCATGGGCATACGACGTACCTAATATCAAGAATGGATCCCCTGAAATATATTTTTGAAAGGCCCATGCTGAATTGTCGACTGTCAAGATGGCAGTTAATCTTACAACAGTTCGACATGGTGTACGTAACTCAGAAAGCCATGAAAGGGCAGGGAATCGCAGATCAGTTGGCAGAAACCCCGTCCGGAGGGATGGAGCCGTTAGAAACTCCTCTACCAGGCGAAGATATATTTTGGGTATCACACGCGAAATATGATGACGAGGGACAGTTCTGGAAGCTATATTTTGATGGTGCCATGAATGCTGAGGGGGCAGGAGCCGGAGCGGTCCTGGTCTCTATCACCGGAGAGCAATACCCTGTGGCCACTAAACTGAAATTTAGCAATTCGAACAACACCGCTGAATACGAGGGATGTATCTTGGGACTCCGCTTTGCCCGCGACATGGGAGTGAAGAGATTAGCGGTGTTTGGGGATTCAGAACTGGTAATCAGACAAGCGATCGGGGTGTACAACACTAAAGAGCTTCGGTTACTTCCATACCATCGTTGTGTTACCCAGTTGATACAGGAGTTCGAAGATATCGCCTTCCGCCATATTCCCCGGGGACGGAATGATTTTGCAGATGCATTGGCAACTCTGGCCTCCTTAATCCATATAATCAAAAGAAAAGACATTCCACAGATTGAGATAGCCGTACAGAATGCCCCGACATATGAGGAACATGTGGCAGTGTTATCAGACGAGGTGGTGTTGACAAGGCAGCCCTGGTATCACAACATAAGGGAATACCTGAGGGACAGATCCATTCCCGACCAGACGAGTCGAACTGAGAGGATGAGAATTCAAAAGATGGCAATGAAATTTTATCTGAGTGGGGATTCACTCTACAAAAGGGATGCTGGGTTGGGACTGTTGCAATGCGTAGATGAAACACAAGCCCAAAGGATTATGAATGAAATACATGGTGGAGTGTGTGGGCCCCATATGAGCGGACCGATGCTGGCCAAGAAGATCCTAAGGACATGGCATTATTGGTTAACGCTGAAAGCCGATTGCGATGATCATGTCAAACGATGTTACCAATACTAGGCGCACGGTAATGTGATCCATACGCCTCCCAATGAACTGCACTGTATGACCTCCCCGTGGCCGTTTTCAATGTGGGGAATGGATGTGATCGGACCGATAGAGCCCAAAGCAAGCAACGGACACCGATTCATTTTCGTCATGATCGATTACTTCACCAAATGGGTAAAAGCAGCTTTTTTCCCCAAAGTAACTCAGGAGGTCATCGTCGGTTTCATCAGGAATAATGTCATTTGTCGATACGGGCAACCTGAGGTCTTGGTCTCCGACAATGCCAAGAATTTGAGCAATGCCCTCGTGAAGGGATTATGCGACCAGTTTAAGATCAAACACCTCAACTCTGTCATTTACCATCCTAAGATGAATGGGGCAGTGGAGGCTGCAAATAAGAACATCAAGAAGATCATGGCGAAAATGTCTGCTAATCATCGGGGATGGCCGGATCTGTTACCCCTCACCCTGCTGGCATACAGAACATCAACGCGTACTTCTACAGGGGCAACCCCTTACGCTTTGGTGTATGGAATGGAGGCCGTTCTGCCAGTTGAGATCGAAATGGCGTCCCTCAGAATAGTGATCGATGCTCAGATAAGCGAGGAGGATTGGATGCAAAGTCGATATGACCAATTGGCCCTAATTGATGAAAGGAGGGTAGCCGCGATTTGGCATGGTCAGTTATATCAACAAAGGATCTCTCGATCATACGACAAAAGGATAAGACCTCGAAAGTTCAAGGAAAATGATTTGGTGCTAAAGAGAGTCATGCCTTGTCAAGACGAAGCCAGGGGGAAGTTCGCCCCGAACTGGGAAGGGCCATTTGTGATTAAGAAAGTGCTATCCGGAGGAGCCCTCATATTGCAAGAAATGGATGGTGAGGTATTTCCACAACCCCTCAATTCTGACTCGGTGAAGCGGTTCTACGCTTGAATCATCAGTTCCTTTTTTCCTTTGAGAGCGAACTACGTAAGACCTGATCTCCCAACTTGTGGGGGTACGTAGGCAGCCATCATGGCGCGGTCCGATCCCTTAAAAAATAATCCTTTCCCTAACCAAAACCAATTTTCAATAGCCAGATAAAACCTTCCTACACCCTCAAAACCTTCCCGAAACCAGCTGCCTAACCAGCTTCAGCCCAAAGGACATAACCCTGATCCAACCAAACAATTATCCAAAATCTGAGATTCAATCCGATGAAATCAAAAGGTGTGCGGCAATATCTGTCAAATCTCCATCAAGACTTGAGAAGAGAAAGAAGGCGAAATGTCAAAATCGTGGTCAACTGGATAAAATGAAGATCCAATGAAAGGCAATGATACGACAAAAAGGGAAAATGACTAAATTTAAATGCATGTCTATATATAAGTCATTTTGTTACAAGATTTCCCTTTCGATAACCGATGAAACTAACATGGTCTATGCAGGAAATAAAATAATCTACAAATCTGAAACTAGCTGAAGCGGGATGGACAAAGTAGTGGATAGATCTGAAGCCTCAGCATCTCCTGCAATCTGCTGCCCGATCATATGAATACGGTCTAGTAAAGCAGTGGCTCGGCTGACAGTCCCAAAATGAGCATCTACAACTGCCCTGGTCTGAAATACAATGGCCTCTCTGTCAGCAATGGCAACGTCTCTAGCCCGAATGACATCATCTCTCTCGACAAGAGCGACATCCCTCTCGGCCTCAGTAGTAATCAAGGCCAGGCGGAGTCGGGTATCCTCAGTAACCCGACTTGGGGCAGAATCAGCTGAGATGGAGTGGTCTGTGATATCCTCTAGGAAAATCACTCCAGAGTGATCAAAGGCCCCAGTCTGACTCAAACCAGCCGGATCCAAGTCTCTGCGCAACCACTGCACGTAAGCAAATGTCTGGATGTGACAGCTCTCACTATATTTGGCAAAGATCCGACGGGACCAAAGATCGTATACCTGCAGTAGATCCCTCTCTGTCCGGGATGATATAAGGAATCGGTAGGCGGCTGCACCCGCGAAAGGGTGTAAATCCTGTGTCTGATCAAACTGCCCCATAACCGCCAGGGGATGATAAGTAGTCACGCCCCTCAGGCCGGCAATAGGGATGAAATCCAGGGTGGGCACGTGAGTCAAGAAGCTCATAAAGGAGCAATAGCCCGAATAGACCAGGAGATGAAAGGGATCCTCGACGACCGACAAAAATGATATCCAGGAGGCCACATCAGTACAGCTCACGGGACGAAACAAAAACTGCGTGGTTATGTCATGGCTGAAGCAAAACCCTTGGCGACGGAAATGGCCGATGGGACTGAGATGACTCATGAACCACATATACAATAAGGTCGAGCTCCCTCTGAATACCCTGCCTCGGAAAGATTGACAGTATGAAGCTGACATGTAGGTATCCGCCAATATCATGGGAAGAATGGTGTGATCCTCCTGAAGGGCTCGAACGGCCACGATAACCCGCATGTCCAATTGCTCAGGACCTGCAGGTAAGTACAAAACTGAGATGACACAGGCCATCAAAACGTCTAATCTCAAAGCACCCCAGCGCTCCTCGGACACGGAAAAATCACCGGAGAAAAGACGAAAACTGTCAGGTGAGCCAAATCGGTCAATCAAGAACTGAAGGGGAACCGTATGGTCTGATGTGATCACCGGTAACAAGACAGCCCTCCGCAAACCGGTGAAAGTCAAGAATTGACGGCGCATTGAACCAACTGTAACCCTAGCACAGGGGCCATCCAGAGACAAGCCGGTGAAGCGAGCATACTCCTCGAGAGTGGGGGGTCAGCTCTACTGTCCCCAACCTGAACACTTGACGGGCAGGCGCCCAATAGCTCAGAATCCCATCCACAAAGCCCGCTGGCATCTGAAAGGTTAATAAGGACCAAGAATGGCCCAAAAGACCATCTGCGATAACCCTGTCGGCCGGCAATAAACTGTCCAACCAGCGGAGGAGACTGCCAACCAACCCTGTGGAAGGAATAAAATCCAAACGTACCACGGCATCTGAGGACGACATCTGTGGAAAAATAGTATCAAAAAGACTGTACAGGGGTCATTTTCTATCCATAAATAAAAAGCATGCATCATACCGTTAATAATAGAGCGAATGAATTTCATAGACATAAAAGATAAAAGCTGTGCATAAATGAGTAAGTGAGTTCAGTACGTAATGCATAAAATGAAAAAAAGATAATAAAAAAGAAAAACTAAACAGGTGCAGGTACAAAGCCCTATCCTATCCTGATCTAAATAAAATCAATCTCATCTATGAAAGCGGGATCGTCGAACTGGTCCCCTGGGGTCGTCGAGGTCGGAGGCCCAAAGTTCATGTCAGGGATATATGGCTGCGCTGTGGCATCAGATGAGCTCGGGCCCGCATCATAACCCGCACCATCAGGATCGTAGGCATAAGTATCCTCTGGAGTCCGGCCCAGCACCCGAAGATATAGGGACAGCTGGTCTACCTGACGGGTCAGAGTGGCGATCTGCTCAGCATGGGTAGGGCTCCAAACGAAGGCTGCCCAGTCCGTCATCATCACTAAATCTGGGACCATATCCCCGAGGAAGAATGTGGCCCGGGTCTGAGGACCGATGGTGCGGGGCACCCACCAAGTACGGAAGGCATCACTTGTACTGGAACCCGTCGAAAGCATGCGGCCATCCTCCCCTGCAAGCATGATCTCCGAAGGCTGAGAATCCAGCGGCTAGGAGGTAGTGAAAGGAAGGGAATGCAGGATGCGGATCTCTCCAGTAACGCATCTGAATGCGCGCTCCCCCAGGTACATCACCCATCCTCCAACACTCTGCAAGGTGAGGCGACGGGTGGAAAGTGCGAACTCCGGGCCGGTAGGATACCCATCTGTGAACCCCACATCCAGATGCTCGGAAAGATAAGGCCTCCAGACGACCCCTGCAGCAGTGATCAGCTCCAGCTGAATGCGGCAATGGGCAAAGCTGCCAGACACTGGGACCTCCTCCAGGGTGCTGTGGTGCCATCGCCGACCCCGGGGATAGGTATCCAAGCCGAGGGTAGTGACGGGCCTCAAACAGGGAAGACGCTCGTAGGCCCAGAACTGTTGAACAGAACAAGGCAGAGCATGAGTAACCAACAAAAGCAGAAAAGAGAAATGGAATGACGGGAAATACAATAAGAAAAATGGAAGAAAAACCTCACCAGCAGGAAGTGATAGAATCCGAGCCAAGCATCTGTCTGGCCCTCCGAGCGTAGACGCATACCGTGGAGGAAATAAGCAAAGGTGAATGACCCCCAATCATAGTCACTAATACGGTCCACGTCTCTGACGGCTCCTACGACGCTGAAATGAATGGTGGAGGAGTTGTTCCCTAGGAAACAACCCCTCATAATGGTCAGGAACAGACATCGTAGCAGAATGTCCCGGGTGCCCTGATCCGCTGGAATAGGCAGTGCATACAGACCCCCGACAGCATCGACAGCCAAAGCACTGGACCGAATGCTACGGGCCTTAAAGGCCCTGTCCTCAGCGGCGAAACCCAATAAAGCCCGGACCTCTGCTGGAGTGATGTCAAGATCCATAGGGACGCGGGATCCAGTGAACTCAATGCCCGTGATGTACCTCCAGTCCCAGGGAGTCAGCACAACCTCGCAGTCAAGAAGGTGAAGAGACTGCGTCTGGTGGAACCAGCGCTCAGATAAGGCCCTCATGTAACCCCAGGGGCACTGGCAGGGAATGATGGTGAAGAAGTGACGAAAGCCCCAGGAGTCCACCACCGCCCGGTACTCGCTGTGCAGAGCTGTATAGAGGGAATATATGTTGAACCAGTTACCCCTCGACTAAGTAAACTCAGGCACCTGGGACAATCACCAATGGGTCAGTCCAGATAAAAGGAGAATTGAGAAATTGAGAATGAAATGAGAATGGAATTGAATATACCTCGTTAGCTACAAGAGATGCCGCGGGTGACGACTGAGATCCCGACCCAAAAGATCGGGTATCTGCACAGGGGCGCCAGAAGGAGCATGATGAGTAGATGGAGCCGGTGTGCTGGAGGATGGCCCCTCTGCCACGACCTCTGGAGGTGCAGCCTCCTCAACGTCCGGATGATCGGGACGGATGACAGCCTCCGCCAAGCGGCGAGCCTGACGGGTCCAAAGAAGAATAGGGGCAGGTGCTGCCCTACGACGGCGAACACCCGGGGTCCGAGACGCAGAAGAGCTGCTAGGAGCGTCGGGATCCATAGCTGAAATGGAATATCAGGTAAGGAGGAAGGTAAGTTCCCTTGTTTAAATTGTGTCACAAATATTCCAGTATTTATCGTAGACTTAATGCAACATGATGCATGTTTATTATATGTGCATGAAAAAAAAATCGGCAGAGTTCCGTTTGTAAAATGGACATCCCAGGCATAAGCCAAACATGTTTTCCATTAAATTCAGGCCACAACAGATCAAAGTTGCATTCATATGTGTAATTACAGCATGTAAAGGACCATAATGCATGATTTTCCTTCAAAAAAAGGAACGCCAGGTATGTGGGACCGCATCATAAGCATGAAATAGGACTCACACAGTTGATACATAACATGTATATATGATAATACATAACATAGCATTGTAAAGCATACATTTCTATCTCAAGCATGTAAATAGCCAAATGTATAGCAAAATATTGACGAAATTGAAAAGTGAACGGTCAAAGTGTTACTTGTAGCGCGTAGATCGATCCTACCGGAGCGGTTTTTGCAGAAAGGTTGGAAAACTCGGCAAAAGGCCCTTGCAAACGAGCAAAATCGCAAGAATCTATGTGGGGTAGGAAGTTGAAAGTGACAGATCTGGAAGTGGCGAGCCGCTTAAGAAACCGATCTTGGCCGCAGATCCATCTGCGGCTGGCCCTGGGGGGTCCCCTTGGTTCCCTTGCAGCCGTTTGATGTGTCTAGTGAAAATGAATTACGAGATGGGTGACCGGCGATGATACCCGGCCCCGACGAGACAATCGATCGGCGACGATAACCGGCGATTACGAGATGGATGTCCGGCGACGAAAACCGGCTTCGACAAGACAACCAACTGGCGACGATAACTGGGGGTTACGAGATGGGTGACCGGCGACGATACCCGGCCCCAACGAGACAATCGACCGGTGACGATAATCGGCGATTACGAGATGGATGTCCGGCGACGAAAACTAGCTCCGACAAGACAACCAACCGGCGACGATAACCGGGGGTTACAAGATGGGTGACCGGCGACGATACCCGGCTCCGAGAAGACAATCGACCGGCGACGATAACCAGCGATTACGAGATGGATGTCTGGCGACGAAAACCGGCTCCGACAAGATAACCAACCGGCGACGATAGCCGGGGGTTACGAGATGGGTGACCGGCGACGATACCCGGCCCCGACAAGACAATCGACCGGCGACGATAACCGGCGATTATGAGATGGATGTCCGGCGACGAAAATCGGCTCCGACAAGATAACCAACCGACGACGATAACCGGGGGTTACGAGATGGGTGACCGGCGACAAAACCCGGCCCCGACAAGACGATCATCCGCATTGACACCCTTTTACGGACGTTTTGCATCCATTGCATCTTACAGTCATGTGTGTTGCATCACGTATATATTGTCATCCTCGTGCACTGTCATTCATGCATCGAGTGTCTATTCTTTATCCTGTTCATTTCATTAAACATTGCATAAACATGATAAAGAGGGGCAGCTGTAGACACCCAATTTTTGCGTTCCCTGTACTAACCATGACAGGAGGGCAAAATCGTCAATTGAACCGGCTTGCGGGAGCAAGGGAATGGGCAAAAGTGCGCTCGTCCAACCCCATCGCAATGATTGGCGACCAAGGCTGACGTGACAATAAAGCCATCTGAAGCAGGCATTCCCGAATGAGGTGGCACGTCTCCTGGAAATTCCCGGACTGCAAAATACGAGCCTGTCAGCAGAAACTGACGTTACAGCACGAAAATCGAGGCGTGGCACGAAAATTGAGAAAGTCAAACCGTCCAGCCGCGGATTGATCTGCGGCCAAATAGTGCGCCTTTTGAAAACACGGAACTCGAAACACGGAACTCGAAATCAGGCGAGTGGAAGGTAGGCGGCCAGCCTATTTCAGCTCAGTTTCGTGCAGCATACAGGGAGTTGAGAGTTGGAAGAAATTTTGGAGAAGAAGGAGAATTCAACAGCAAGAAGCACGGAAATAGAGAGAAAAAAGAGAGAAATTTTGCAATCAAATAGGAAGAAAAGAGAGAAAAAAGAGAGAATTTAATTCTTTTGATTTTGATTGTATCAAATACACTCCTTATCCTATTCGAATACACAAGTTCACATCCATTTGAGATCAATTGCAAGGTGAAAATTTCTATTTGTTCTAGCAATTCATATCATATTGATTGGTTAAATTAGATGTAACTTTCATGTATCTTGTTGAACAATCATGGAGTAGGGATCATTAGTGAGGGTTCCATCGGAACAAAATTCTTCCTAATAACCCGAGGATATCCGATTGGTGAAGTTTTTTAGTTTGTTTATGATGATTTAGTGGATGTAATTTATTTAGATTGTCATTTTCGGATATCATGGTGTATTAGGTAAATCCGTGTGGATTAGTTTTGTAGTATTCATTTTGTGGGTATGTAGCAATATCGGGTGTGAGCCTAGGAACGCGACCTCGTGGTCCAAATCCGATGATGGACGTTTTGATATATGTAATAGATTCAAGGTGCTCGTTTGTAACATGTAATTATCGGGCCTTAAAACGACGCTAGGGCGAGAATCGGGTTTAAGGCCCCGTAATAGTGGAATATGTGATTGTTGGCGTTCGGAGGGTGTCTTGATGGCTTACATGCCCATGGATGGCCCCGACGCGTATCTATGCTTTAGTTGGATTTCGTGACACCAAAATGATTTCAAAGGATTAAACGATAAAGATTTTTCTAAAATCAATCAAAGTAGGATATTAGCATCACGAGGCTAAAAATTGGAAATGCTAACGAAAGTCGATTCCTATTCTACGAGAAAGCTAAAAAGAAGTTGTTTTCAAATGTCACAAAAATGGTTTTTTATAAAAAGAACTAAATGTTTTATTGAACCTTGATACATAGGGCGAAAGAGATCCTAGAAATTGCCCATCATTTATGAAAGCAACGTATAAATCTCGATTCCTATTTTTGCTAAGGCTTAATAAACTCCTATTTTTGCCAAAACGACACCTAATGAAATTCTCCTAGTTTTGACAATTAAAATCAAACCTTTTTCATAAAGCTTTCTCGTGTATGACGAAAAGACATTCCGAAGCGTTCCCAAATTAAAGCACGACTTTTCCTAAAAATCCAAATGATTCTTTCATACAAACTCACCACAACATTCATATAGGTACACACACATACACGCTCGCATACACACACATTTCATGAATTAAAGGATAGGACAGCATCAAGATTGCGGTAACCGTGTTTCACGGAAGTCGAGGGGTGCCTAACACCTTCCCCTCACTTAAGCAAGCCCCCGAACTCTATGAATCTCGATTCGCATACCAATTAATTCGGAGTCACATATGAGCCAGCGATTTATAAAAAAAACGAAAACTCGGATGAGTTGGCACATCCATTTCAAATATACCAACTGGCGACTCTGGTTAATTGGCTCATCATAAAAAACGATCTTTCAAAACCCCGTCGACATCAATGCCGACCTTTTCCAAACATCATCTAATAACAAAGGCTAAAATCGGAAAAGGACAACATCGCGAAACAGAGGCGAGAAACCGGCGTCGACAATTAACAAATTAATTATTTATTATTGGACCTTAATAAATAAAGATAATGGTTACTTACTTATTATTAATTAAGTATGGGTAGAGTTAATGCATTAATTATTTAAATAAAGACTGAGGGGTCATAATTACTTAATTATCCTTAAAGAGGAATAGTAATTAGACGCAAATAAAACTAAATAAGTGATCAATTGTTATTTAGTTGTCATTAAACCGGAATAAATTTATTATTTATTTTATAAATAATAAATAAGGATTTTTAACCCATACTTAGAGACAAATAAGGGTAATAATTTGAGTATTCAAATAATAAGTAATCCTGATTAGCTGTTATTTATTTTTAAGCAATAGCTAAGTGCCAGTAATTAATTTCTGTTTAGCTAGTGTTAAATAGTAATTAAACGTCAATAGAATTAATGAAGTAATGCAAATGAATTAAAACGGTTATAAATAATGGTTAGAAAGCATTTATCACTTAAGAGAACCATTGTTAATAAATAATCTCTCAGTCTACAGAATAATTAAGGATCCTATGGGATTAAGACTGATCTACGGACTTATATGCTATATGAACTGTTTGTCTGTTAAATAAATAGCATAAGAAGGTGTACCAATATACACTATGCCATGTTAATTGATAAGTCGACTTTATCCAATGATAGGTCATCTAAGGTCGATTAATTAAAGCTAAAATTTAGCTGTAGCTGAGCAAACAGGCAAGTTCCATCTTACCCAACTTTTACATTGAGCAAGTTCTCTATTTTGAAACTTTAAATTGTTGCAAGTTTCTTTTCATCCGAGCAGGCTGCTATTGTATTGTAGCTTGAAATTTTATCCCAAGAATGTTTAAGTGGTTTAAATAAATTTACAGTTAATCCACAACGATATTATTGACACTCGCATTCGGTGCATTTGAATTCGTATATTTATTAGAGTTCCAAAATTCACGAACTATTCATGTTTAAGTCTGAACCCTTGTTCGGTCAGGCAAGTATGTGAGAATTTATAAAAGCTATCCGAACCAATCGATGGTAAGGATTCTTAGACTGAATGAACACCCCTTTTATTATAGGAGAATACCCCAGGTACCGTATATAAGGTACAAACAGCAGAGTTAAATGTTATGCATACACATAGGGTACGCGAGGCTGATCCCCTCAAGTACTTATTCTGTAGCCAGTAACCAGAGGGTCAACTAGCTATTGACTCCATTGGAAGTTATTGTTCAAAGTCTACTTGACTATCAATTGTTCTAAAAGCAATAATTGTTCTTGCTTCTGATAATTATGTTGTTGAATTCTCTTTCTATATTCCTTCATCATGATATATCCTTATTGCTGTACTTTAAACTTGCTGAGCAAACTCGTTGCTCACCCTTGCTATATCATGACTTTCATTACAGCTAAACCCGAGACATCAGGAAAAAGCAAGGGTAAAGAGAAGATGAAGTGATAGGCTTCACATAGCTAATTTTATCTTATGTGTAGTTAATTGTTATTAATGTAATTTAAACCCTGATAGTAATTTGGGGTATGGAATTGTGTTAAGTATTTAAGGTTATTGTATCCTGGGACTAGTAACACCTTTCTAATGAACAACATATGTTTGTTATATTCTGCATTTTTAGTCAATGTATGTTGTTGGAGGTGAATGTGGTGTTGGATCGTGATGACCGGATCCGGGTAGTTGGAGACCCGAATTTGGGGGCGTCACAAAGATGATCATTTAAAGAGTTGAATATGTGTATTTAATGAAATACAAGTCTGAATCATTTGAAAGGTTCAAAGAATTCAGAAGTGAAACAAATTGACAAAGTATTAAGATTCTTTGATCAAATCGAAGAAGGAATACTTGTACAATGAGTTTCTAGATCATCTCAAAATGGTATTTTCTCATAATAGACGCTTCATGATATGCAATAATTGATTAGTGTACCTAAAAGGGAAAAATTGTACCATGTTGGACATGGTGCGGTCCATAATGATTTTTACCGACATTCTAGTATCCATCTGGGTTATACTCTAGAAACGGCTGCATATCTACAAAATAAGGTAACCTCAATATCCAGCCCCAAGACTCCATAAAAGTTATGGATAGTGAGGATTCCTAGTCTTAAGTACGTCAAGATAAGGGGTTGTCCAACTTATGTGAAAAGGTTTCAAAAGGATAAACTTGGGATAAAAATCTGACAAGTACAGATTTGTGGAACTTCCTAAAGTAAGTTTAGGATAAGAGTTCTCTAATCCTACTAAGCAAAAGGTGTTTGTTGTGAAACACGTTGCCTTCTTGGATAAAGGTGTTTATCATTGAAGGAGCTAGTGGGAGGATAATAGATCTTGAAGGAGTTCAAGAACCACAAAGCATTTTTAGTCAAATCGAAGAACGTGTAGATAAACCTATTGTACCACAACCGAATCATAAATCTGGAAGAGTACCGAAGATACCTAGGAGGTATGGATTCATCATAGAGGATGATGATGAGGTACATATCATAGAGGATGATGATCAGTTATATATGTTGAGGCTATGAATAGTAAACACTTAGAGAAATGGCATATGGCCATGAAATCCGAAATGGACTCCATGTAAGAGAACCAAGTATAGACTCTAGTTACTCCATCGAAAGGCATAGTGCCTAAAGGGTGTATATGGGTCTTTAAGAGAAAGACTGGGGCAAATGGCAAGGTGAAGACCTATAAGACTAGACATGTTTAAAAGGTTTCAAATAAAATCAAAGAGTTGACTGTGATAAAACCTTATTACCGGCTAATGCTCAAGTCCATTTGGATTTTGCTTGTGATTGCAGCTTATTACGAAATCTGGCAAAATGGATGTAGAGACGTCCTTCTTCAATGAAGACTTGAGGAGAATGTATGTATGATACAACCAGAGGAATTTGTTTCAAACGTTGAAGCAAATCGTGTTTTAAGCTACAATGATCCATTTATGGATTGAAGCAAGCTTCTCAAAAATGGAACATTCGTTTTGATGAGACAATCAAAAGAGTTTGATTTTATGAAAAATGAGAATGAACCTAGTGTGTAGAAAAGGGTCAATGGGAGCACTGTGACATTCCTAGTATTATATGTTGATATACTACTGATAAGGAATAACACACTAATGCTACAATCAGTAAAGATAAATTTGTCTAAACATTCCTCTATGAATAACTTGGGAGGAGCATCCTATAAATTGGGGATATAAATCTGTATAGATAGATTTAAAAGGATGCTCGACTTAACCCAAGGAATGTATATTCATTGTGTAATATTACGAACCCTAATAAGATTTGTATATGTAAATTATGTGTTTATTAAATGAAATTTCTTGTTCCGACTTTGTGTTATGTGATTGTATATTTTATTAAAGAATTAGGTCAATTAAAATTTTTTTCGAAGCTGCTTAGTCATGCTTACACGGACAAAATGATTTGTCGTGCTTCCGACGATTTCACCGAGAAGCGTCTCGACAAATTATTTTGGTAAGCTGCTGTGTCGTGCTTGGAAATGACGAAGTGATTTGTCGTGCTTCGGAGTTAATATAATATTATATTAACTGATAAAACTCTAAATAAGTTAAATAGGGTTTAAAATGATAAGTTGAATTGAAAAACCCTAATCATAAAACCCTAATTGATAAAAGTTGTCTGAATTGGTAAATCAAAACCCTAATTATTACGCAAGAATCTTAATTGATATAATTAGATTCTAAGTAATGAATCGTAACATTAATTACGAATCATTGAACTTAGATTAAAACCCTAATTGAAAGATTTAAACCCTAATTAATGAATTAGGAAACCCTAATCCTAATTATGAAACCCTAATTCTAATTATGTTATCTTAATCTATAAATTATGAAATGTTAAACCTTAGTTATGATATATAAGCTTAATTAAGGTATTACTAGACCTAATTAAACATCCTAAACATGATTAGCAAAAATCTAAGTTTAATTAGTAAAGAAATAAATCAAAAATAAAAGCTAAACCAATAGAAATTGGGCTAGGAGTGTGCTAGCTCGTGCTTAACACACTCCAGCACAAGTAGGAGACTTGGATCAGACTGCAACCAGCACAAGTTAAGTTGCCAAGATCTTTGTGGAGGCAAAATGTGAGAAAAGACCTAAAAACCCTAGTTTTGAAGTCCCTATCAATAGAACACTAATCTGATCTTCCAAGCTACGAATTTACAAAGCCAATACACTTATAATCATACTATATTAAGCCTCTGCAAGCAAAAGATCAGAATCAAAAGTCAGAAATCAAAACTTGAGAAAAAAAGGTGCAAAACCCTAATTTTTATGCTAGATCTTTAAGCCTTCAATAAATTTTGTGTTTATATGTTTAGGATTATGTGTTAACATGTTAATAAGTGATCTAGGTTAGTTAAACAAGGATTCATAACATTTAAATGGTCGAATTTGATGAAAAACCCAAACTATTTTTGGCAGTCAAGAACAGTCTGACAACTTACTTTGCTAGAGCTTTTGATCGGCTTAAACTATTTGTTAGATCTGTTTTAAAGCATGAATTGATAGTATGCAATGTTAGCTATAATATCCAATTGGTATAAGGGCAAAAATATCTCTCAGTTGAAAGTTATTAATGGTCAAAAGCCTTTGACCGACCATGATAAACTGATTCTAGGTAACCCAGAATTTGCATGAAGGTCCTGACAGTGCCTGACAAGCTTTTGACCAGTCTAGATCTTGGCCACATGATATAATTAATGAAGTTTTAATATGTGTATCTGTTCTTTGGCATGAAATCTACAAGTATAAATCAACAAATCATATTAAGCTAACAAGGAACGAAAGATATTAGCAGTCAAACTGCGTTGACCGACCATGACCAAAGAGTTTCTAGGTTACCCAGAAACTCAAGAACAGCTGCGACCATGCTAGTTTGACCAGATTGTTAGAGCATCTATAACGCCCCCGAATTCGGACGCTTGGCCGCCCGAACAAGGGTCCGACATTATCTCGTACTTCTTTCGTAACTTAACCAATGATCCCAAAATCATATTGGTTAAATTAGTCTATTACAGACTATATGTGACACCCCCAAATCCGGGTACTTAATTTCCACTGATCTGGTGATCACTATATCAATCATTCACATCTAACTACCCCTAATTAAGAACAATTAAATAAACTTAAGTGAACATCTTCCCAAAATGGGTTACATCACCAAACTGTTAAACAATCAAATCCTAGGTTATCTTAACCTTAATACATCAATGCGGAATAAAACATAATATTAAATAAGTCTTGTTACATATAAACATCAAACAAACAATAAATCTCCTGCTACTTTAGCATCTTGCCCTTGCCTTTACTCGTGGACGGCTCGTCCGACTTTTCTGTCTTAGCTGTAATGTTTAATGCAAGAGTGAGCAAACAATTGCTCACAAGTACGATGACAATAATATTTAAATGGAATGGATTTCAACTGAGGAATAACAGTTTTCTGAATCTCAGTCAATAAATGATCAAAATCTAAAAGCTCGTTAGAATGCTCTATTCAAGGAAAAATAGATTTCAAGATTTAGAAATTATATCTGAGGGTCACAAGACCTCGAACTATGTCCTAGGTTAACTAGTATTTCTACTGTAACCTTTAACAGTCATATAGACAATGGACCATCATCTCGTACTGAGGGGATCAGCCCTTTGTACAATGTATTGTGCACAAATATTTTAACGCTGTCGCGTAAGTAATCCCCTATATTAGGGTTGTTCATCTCAGTTTATCGTCTGAATCCGTTCCAAAAGGAACTTGGCTTGGAACAAGGATAGAAAATATTCTAAGTCTTTAGAACGCTCATCAACTAAGGACTAGCTGAATCAATTAGGGTTTGATAGACACTAAAGTAATTGATTCATCAATAACGTTTGTACAATAGAAATTCTATTCAAAGTTTGAATAACGATCAATGATCGAACAATAAATGACTGGAATAAATGTACGCACTTGGCATGAATAAAAACCTTGCTTAAATAATAATAAGCTAAGGTTTATAATCTTGCTCAATGAAAATAAACTTGCTTTAAATGAAATAACAAGTTTAAGGCAGGAAAAACTTGCCTCGTGCGTAGATTACAGATTTAAACAATGCACGTTCCTTAATCACCCTATACATTTTGATTATAAAATAGTAACAGTAATTAGCTACAGAACAATATACACACTTTAGGATTTATTCTTATCCTATTTCACTTAATATATCAAATGTCATTTGATATTCATTTTGCTTACCACCCATTATAGTATCTTATTTATCATTAAATACTTTAATCTAAGCTTTAATCATGTTCACGACATAATAATAAAATAAAAATAAAAATAAAAATATTTCAGTTACTGTTCCTCGCCGGGGCGGGAATTTACTGAACAAAACGCTCGCCGGGGCGGGAATTTACAGAACAAAAATCTCGCCGGGGCGAAGATTCCTTTACATTTTCTCGCCGGGGCGAGAGACTCGGCAGTCGTCTTCCCCAGCTCGCGAACCAGTGAAAACTTAGGCCAAATTTGGCCAAATTTTCCGAATTCTACCATCCAATACACAAATTAAACATACCCAGACATCCAACATGCTAGAAAATAATTACCCAACATGTTTCTAACCAATAAAAGCATTATAAAACACATAATCAACCAATTAGAAACCCAAAATTCTCTATTTATGCGAAATATTCATACTTTAGCCATTTTAATGAAATTAAACACTGTGACTTCATCTTTCAACCAATTAAAACCATTCTTCTTGCATTATTCTTGTTTTTCATCATATAATCATAAGCAATTATCAATTTACCGAATAATAACTAATTTAAGCATCAATTTTCATACATATATACAATTCATGAAATAAACTCTGTAAAAACTAAAAACTTAATTCAAAAACATGTTTTCATGAATTAACTCTTCAAACTAGTTTATATCCATCATATAATCATCTAATGCATGCTTTATATCAATTACAACAACTATAATCAAATAATTCATGTTTTGAACCAACAAGTTTTATACAGAGAAACAAAATACAGTGAAGAACAAAATTTAGCAAGAGTTATATCTTCTATTGCTTAAAACTTGATTAACCTTCTTTGATTTTGGAATTCTCCTTTCCAATCTCCAAATTCTTCTTCTCAAATTCTATTTTTTCTCTCAATTCTCAAAGCTCTGCTCACACTCTCTCAATACTCTGTTCTTCTCTTCTTTTTTTTAACTGACGTGACTTTAAAAAAAAATATAAACTGATGGAATAAAGAATAAAAACTGATAATTTAATAAAATAATAACGTATATTGATATTAATCTATCAGTTACATAATTAAAAAAAACATAAGGCTTGTTTGGCAAACTGATTTAAAAATAATCCATTATTCTAACTAAAGGTCATAGGGCCTTGTTTGGTAAAACACAATTAAAATAACTCATTATTTCCAAACAAAGGTCATAGGGCCTTGTTTGGTAAAACTGAATTAAACACTTTCTCATTTATTTAATAAATCATCATAACATATAGTTCTAATTGTCACACATTTAATTTAATTGAACTTATTATTAAATAAATTCAATTAAACCTTACTAACTCAAATAATAATTTTATTTAATCAATAACAATAACACCAAATAAATTATCTTACTCAAATAAATCCTTTATTCAAATAAATCATTTAATCACCTAATTTAATTATAAATTAGAATAATCACATCCAATCACATTTTTAAAAAAACATTTAACATAAATTCTTTCACCATAACTTATAAATTATTTATTTTACTCAATAAACAAATTAATAAAAATATTTATATAACTCAATAAATATTTTTATTTAATCACAAAAATCGCATTCGTTACACTATAAATTATAAATTTCCTTTACTTCCTCCCTAGATCTATTCTTGATCTCAATCTCATTCTTTCTACAAGTATCAACTTGTAGTTCATTCGTATATATGGATAAGACCATATATATATATCGGTCCAATTTTTAACCCTATGATTTAGATATTCTATCATTTATAAGCTTTATATGGATCCAAGATTCATAGTACCAACACTAGAGATAGTTCCTAGATCTGAAGGGGGCTTCCCAATAAAGATAAATCGATATTGGTGCGCAATTAGATGACCTAACCTTCATTTCTTAGTCAGAACTTTCAGCGTGCCAAATACCCTCACTTAGATACATAGTCTTATAAACATTGTTTATGTTTTAACAATTCTAAGTTTAATTGAAGTAAAGACATGACAAGAATATGTGAGAAAATATGATAATATTGATATAATATTCAGTTACATACTTTACCGGTTCATATTACAAAAAGTCACCAAGACTATAACAAAAAGGACAAGCAATCAGGAAAGCATATAAACTAGTCTACACATTTCTTCTTTCCTTTCTTTGGAGAGCCTGAACTCTCAGGTTTGTCTGCAAATAAGATTTTATTCGCAAGAATGAGCATACAAAAGCTCAACAAGTCTAAACACATAGTATATAATTGAACTTACATCGATAAGGATTTAATGAATCATAGCTTTAACAAAAGATATTACAATTGTTTTAACATAGTAAGACTGAGTGATAATTAAACCAAGAACCGTTCGTCCGTCTTTCGACTTAGAACCATACCGTGGATATCAAGTAGAGGATCAATCTAACGACATCTTGTGTTATGCATAACATACGCTACACTGACTAATCATGACAGTATTTTAAGAACATGTTCATCTCAATTTACTTTGCATATAGAGGTCGCTCCAAGACAACTTGGTTTGACTAAAGAATTATAACAATTCAATACTTCACGAATAAACGTTTATTTTGCAAGTTATGCCGAAACGAATAGCAATAACTCTCATATCAAAGATTTATAACACGTTGTTGCACAAAGTGCATAAATCAAATAGAAATCTTGTAAATGAAAGCTTAGGTAGAAGACTTTCCTCGTATATCTTTTACAGATAAATATAACGGTCTACACGTTCGGCGTAAATCCTACACGATTATAAGTTCATGTAGACCAATTAACCATTTAACGATTAAATCTTTTAAGTTTTATTTCGGGTATTATAACCACTTATAAATAAGACTCTTTCTACTATACATCAAATAATTTTAGCATTATAACTGCATATAAAATGAATATTCATCAACTATATTTAAAATAAATTGAGCATTATAACTGCTTATAAAATGAATATTCAGCTATTATATTTGAGATAATTTCAGCATTATAACTGCTTATAAAATGAATATTCGGCTATTATATTTAAGATGATTTCAGCATTATAACTGCTTATAAAATGAATATTCGGCTATTATATTTAAGATAATTTCAGCATTATAACTGCTTATAAAAGTATATTTTCAACTTTATAAGAGAAATAAATCGGACATTATAACTGCTTGTAAATAAGACTTTTGTACTATATACATAAAATAATTTGAGCATTATAACTACTTGTAAAAGTATATTTTTACTAATACATACATAAAAATAAAAATTATAACCACTAGAGTATATCTCTTGTAGTTGCTAGCTTTACTTCCAATTGTGTAGCACTTCGATACTTCGAAAGTAATTTTTATCTCACAATATCTCTCAGAATATAAATATAAGTGTTTTTGCTTTTGAACTGCTCTTGAAAATAGTAAGGAATGAATAAACTTAGCTTGCTATTTATAGGAAAACATAGTTTCGCTAATTGCACGTTAGGGGCTCGGCTTATTACACTTTAGTACCTAGGTTAATTACACTTTAGTACCTAGCAAATTCTTAGAATATTCTTCTATGCTCCTCAATGAAAATATCTTCCAAGATCAACAATGCAGCTTGCAATTGAACCTATCTTCTAAGCTCTTCAATGAAAATATCTTCTAAGCTCGACAATGCAGCTTGCAATCTAAGCTCCTCAATGAAAATATTTTCCAAGCTCGACAATGCAGCTTGCAATTGAACCTATCTTCTAAGCTCCTCAATGAAAATATCTTCCAAGCTCGACAGTGCAGCTTGTCACCGTAAGCACGACAAATCACTTTGTCATTTCCAAGCACGACACAACAACTTGTCAATCGGAATGCTTCTTGGTGAAATCGTGGAAAGCGCGACAAATCATTTTGTCAATGTAAGCACGACTAAGCAGCTTGACCAAAAAATTTTATTTGACCTAATTCATCGTTTATACTATATAATCACAAAACACCTGCTTCAAAATATCATTTCGATCTTTATTAAGCACATATGTTACAAAATTCAAATCTCATTAGGGCTTAAGGTTTTAAACTTCTCGATACCTAGTTTTAGGTCACTAAATTAGCCTCTAACCATATACGATCGTATTTATAAGCCTCATAAATATTCGAGGTATTACATTCACCCCTACTTATAAGAATTTCGTCCTCGAAATTACATTACAAATTCAAGAAAACAAATGGGGATATTCTATCTTCATTTTGTCTTCTAACTCCCATGTCGCTTCTTCTACGGAGTGATTCCTCCATATAACCTTGACTGAAGATATGACTTTATTTCTTAAAACTTGTTCTTTTCTATCAACAATTTTGACAGGAATCTCTTCGTAGCTTAAATCTGATTCGATTTGGATTGGTTCATAACTGATGACATGCTTGTAGTCCGATTTATAGGGACGTAATATTGAAACATGAAATACATTATGTATATGTTCCAGTTCTGGAGGTAATGCTACTTCATAAGCTACCTCACCTATTCTTCTTAGGATCTCAAATGGTACTATAAACCTTGGACTTAATTTCCCCTTTTTCCCAAATCGAATATTCCCCTTCCAGGGTGATAATTTCAAAAAGAAATGACTCCCAACGATGAAATCTCTTTTCTGTCTGTGTAGATCGGCATATCTCTTTTGTCGCTCTTGAGTAGCTCGTAACCGTAGTCGAATTGTCCTAACCACTTCAGCTGTTTGTTGAACCAACTCTGGCCCAAGCATTTGACGTTCCCCGACTTCGTCCCAACACATCGGCGTCCTGCATTTTCTCCCATATAATGCTTCATAAGGTGGCATTCCTATACTAGCGTGATATCTATTGTTATATGCGAATTCCACCAAAGGTAAGTGGTCTTCCCATCTCCCTTTAAAGTCCATTATGCATTCTCTCAGCATATCTTCCAATATCTGAATAGTCCTTTCGCTTTGGCCATCAGTTTGTGGATGGTAAGCCGTACTTAATCTTAACTGTGTCCCGAGATGTTCTTGAAGACTTTACCAAAAGTTCAAAGTGAACCTTGGGTCTCGATCAGATATGATTGAAATTAGAACAATCTCCTTAATATATAGTTTGGCTAATCTATCTAATGTGAACTTGACCTTGATTGGTAGAAAGTGAGCAGACTTGGTTAGTCGATCCACTATCACCCAAATTGCATCGTGACTCTTTTGTGTGGTTGGAAGTCCTACTACAAAATCCATTGTAATATGCTCCCATTTCCACTCTAGAATTTCCAATGGTTGCAGCAACCCGTTTGGCCTTTGATGCTCTACTTTAACTCGCTAACATGTGAAACACTTACTAACCTCAACCACCTCTCTCTTCATGTTTGGCCACCAGAAATGTTGACTTATGTCCTTGTACATTTTGGTGCTTGGGTGTACTGAAAACTTAGTACTATGTGCTTCTGACATGATTTCCTCTTTGAGCTCTTGCACTGTAGGAACCCATATTCTTAACTCGAATCTAATGATTCCCTCCTTATCTATCTTGAATCTGCCGTCTCCGTTGACTTTTTCATCCTCTTATACTCTTCATCTTTTTCTTGGATTTCCTTGATTTTACCCAACAAAGTTGAGTGATCCTCCATTACAAATAATTTTCTCGTTGCGTTTGAAGGAACTCTCACCTCTATGTCGAGTCTAGAAAATTCCTTAATTAACTCATCTTGAGTTATTAGTACCATCAACTTTCCTTGATTCTTTCTACTTAAAGCATCTGCAACTATGTTGGCTTTCCCTGGATGATATAGGATCTCATAGTCATAATCCTTGATTAGCTCCAACCACCGTCTTTGCCTCATGTTCAAATCACTCTGAGTGAAAATATACTTCAAACTCTTATGATCACTATATATCTCACACTTCTCTCCATATAGATAATGTCGCCATATCTTTAGAGAAAATACTACCACCGCTAATTCTAGATCATGAGTAGGATACCTTAACTCATAATCCTTTAGCTATCGGGAAGCATAAGCTATTACTTGCTCATGTTGCATCAAAACACAACCTAATCCTTTATGAGAGGCATCACTATACACCACAAAACCTCCATTATCATCGGGTAATGATAATACTGGCGCCTCGCTTAGTCTCTTCTTTAGCTCTTGAAAGCTCTCTTCACATTTATCTGACCAGACATACTTCACTGTCTTCCTAGTTCAGTTGGTTAACGAGGTTGCTAATTTCGAAAAATCTTTAATGAAACGCCTATAGAATCCCGCTAAACCCAAGAAACTTCTTACTTTCGTTGGGGTCTTTGGTTGTTCCCAATTTATCACTGCTTTTATCTTCAATAGATCCACTGAATTCTGTTCTTGTCAATCACATGACCTAAGAACTGAACTTTTTCTTATCAGAACTCACATTTAGAAAATTTGGCATAGAGTTGTTCCTTCCATAAGGTTTTTAGTACACTCCTCAAATGATCAGCATGTTCTTCTAGTGTTTTCGAGTATATCAAGATATCATCGATGAACACTACTACATACTTGTCTAAACTTACCTAAAAACCCTATTCATCAAGTCCATAAATGTTGTCGGTGCATTTGTTAACCCAAAGGACATTACTAGAAATTCATAATGCCTATAGCGTGTTCTAAACGCTGTCTTCGACACATCTTCGCTTCTAACTTTCAGTTGATGGTAACCAAACCATAGATCAATCTTAGAAAAGTACTTCGCTCCTCTGAGTTTATCAAACAAGTCATCAATCCTAGGTAATGGATACTTATTCTTTATGGTCAATTTATTGAGTTCACAATAATCGACACATAATCTTAAAGTTCCATCTTTTTTCTTAACAAACAACACTAATGCTCCCTATGGAGAAACACTTGGTTGAATGTACTTCTTATCCAACAATTCTTGCAACTGTACCATAAATTCCTTCATTTCCGTAGGCGCCATTCTATATGGAGCCTTCAAAATAGCTGCGGTTCCAGGAGCTAAGTCAATGACGAACTCGATCTCTCTATCAGGTGGAAGACCGGGTAAATCATCGGGAAAGACATCTTGGAATTCCCTAACCACTGGTATTTGGTCTATATCTAACCCTTTCCATTGATTATCGACAATATATGCTAAATAACCTTGACACCTCTTCTGAAGTAATCCCTTTGCTTGGCTTGCGGTTAGGCATCGGGATTTTCTTGGTGACTGACTTCCGTTGAAGACTACCTTTGACTTTGATGATGTCAAAAGGTTAACACATTTTTATTGGCAATCGGTCATTGCTTGGTGACTGGTCAACTAATCCATGCCTAGAATTATATCAAATTCCCCTATTTGGATTGGAATAAGACTGACTCTCAATTCATGACCCTTGATCACTATGCAACAACCTCTTAGTATGTTATTAACAAGTATTACTTCTTTATTAGCAATTTCTATCATTAAAGGACTTTCTAATAGTTCACTAGGCACGTTTAATTTCTTAGCAAATTCGTGCGAAAGAAATGAACAAGTAGCACTCGAATCAAAAAGAACATAAGCATTTATGGTGTTTGTCGACGCCGGGTTTTTCTCGTCTCCTTTTTCTTTTCCCTTTTTTAGCCTTTTCGGTTTTAGGTGATTTGGGAAAAAGGTCGGCCTTGATGTCGACGGGGTTTTGAAAGATCGCTTTTTATGATGAGCCAATTAACCAGAGTCGCCAGTTGGTATATTTGAAATGGATGTACCAACTCATCCGAATTTTTGTTTTTTATAATTCGCTGGCTCATGTGTGACTCCGAATTAAATGGTCTGCGAATCGAGATTCATAGAGTTCGGGGGCTTGTTTAAGCGAGGGGAAGGTGTTAGGCACCCCCCGACTTCCGTGAAATACGGTTACCGCAATCTTGATGCTTTCCTATCCTTTAATTCATGAAACATATATGCGTGCGTGTGTGTGTGTGTGTGTGCCTAAACGAAAGTTGTGGTGAGCTTGTATGAAAGAATCATTTGGATTTCTTAGGGAAAAATCGTGCTTTAGTTTTGAGAGTGCTTAAAAAGGTCTTTTCGGTATTTACGAGAAAGCCTTATTTTCTTATTGAGAAAGATTTGATTTTAAATTTACAAAAGCTATGAGATTTTTTATTAAGTGTTTGTTTTGGTAAAACATGAGTTTGTTAAACCTTAGCCAAAATAGGAATCGAGATTTATACGTTGCTTTCATAAATGATAGGCAATTTCTAGAATCTCTTTCGCCCTATGTATCAAGGTTTAGTAAAACGTTTACTTCTCTTTATAAAACCATTTTTTGTGACATTTGGAAACAACTTCCTTTTAGCTTTCTCGTAAAATAGGAATCGACTTTCATTAGCACTTCCCATTTTTTAGCCTCGTGATGCTAATATCCTACTTTGATTAATTTTAGCAAAATCTTTATTGTTTTGGCTTTGAAATCCTTTTATTGGGTGTTACAAATCGAACTAAATATGAAACGCGTAGGGGGCTATTCATGGGCATGTAAGCCATCAAAATATCCCCTAACGCCAACAATCACATATTTTACTATTACGGGGCCTTAAACCCGATTCTCGCTCTAGCGTCGTTTTAAGGCCCAACGATTACATGTTACAACAAAACGAGTACCTTGCATCGATTACATATGTCAAAACGTCCACCATCGGATTTGGACCACGGGGTCGCATTCCTAGGCTCACACCCGAGATTACTACATACCGGCAAAATGAATACTACAAAATTAAACAACACGGATTTGCCTAATACACCATGATATCCGAAAAATGATAATCTAAATAAATTACATCCAATAAATCACCATAAATAAGCTAGAAATTACACCAATTGGATATCCTCGGGTTATTAGGAAGAATTTTGTTCCGATGGAACCCTCACTAATAATCCCTAATCCATGATTTCACATCAATGTTCAAGAACAACTACATTCAAATTAATTCGGATGACAAAAAACTTGGCAAAAAAATGGTGTAACAAAATGCTAAAACAAATGATTTTTCACCTTGCAAATAATCCCCACAATATGTATGGATTTGTGTATTGAGTAGAGTAGAAAATATGAGATGTAATCTCACAAGATGGGTACAATTTCTCACTATTTCTCACTCCTTTCTCTCTTAATTTTTGTTGTTTTGTTGCTGTTTTTCCTTCCTTCCCGAGCTGCTGCTGCTGCTGGATTTTTTCTCTTCTTCCTCTCTTTTTTTTGTTCCTGTATGCGAAATGGCCTGATAAGGGACTGCCAAGGGCAGCCGCAAATTGATCTGCGCCTGGCCGCAGATTGATCTGCGGCTGGCCCTTGGTTCTCCCCCCAGCCGCGCTCGAGTCCCGTGCGCTCGAGTCCCGTGCCGTCTCGAGTTCCGTCCTTGGCCGCGGATTGATCTGCGGCTGACTGTGCTGATTTTCTCATTTTCCGCACCTCGTCTCGATTTTCGTGCCGTACCGTTGATTTCCGTTGAAGGGCTTGCATTCTGCAGTCCAGAAATTGCCGAAAAACGTGCCATGCCGTCCGAGTAAGCGCAGCGATCAGTAACTGACTCCCGACATTTGCGCGTCGTCGTGTCGGCCTCGATCTCGTCCAGTGGAGATGGCTTTGAGTTTCATCTTTATGTCCTCCTTCCATTCTCGTGGGCCGGGTCCGTGAACGAATTTGCCCTCCTGTCAGGGTTAGTATAGGAAGTGCAAAATTTGGGTGTCTACAGCTGCCCCTCTTTATCATGTTTATGAAATGATGAATGAAATGAACAAGATAAAGAATAGACACCTGATGCATGAATGACAATGCACATGGATGACAATACATACGTGATGTTACACATATGCCTTACGATGCAACGTATGATGCAATGGATGCAATCATATTCGTAAAAGGGTATCAACGCAATGCGAATGATCGTCTCGTAACCCCCGGTTATCGTCGCCGGTTGGTTATCTTGTCGAGCCGGTTATCATCGCCGGACATCCATCTCGTAATCGCCGGTTATCGCTGCCGGTCGATTATCTCGTCGGGGCCGGGTATCGTCGCCGGTCACCCATCTCGTAACCCCCGGTTATCGTCGCCGGTTGGTTATCTTGTCGGAGCCGGTTTTCGTCGCCGGACATCCATCTCGTAATCGCCGGTTATCGTCGCCGGTCGATTGTCTCGTCGGGGCCGGGTATCGTCGCCGGTCACTCATCTCGTAACCTCCGGTTATCGTCGCCGGTTGGTTATCTTGTCGGAGCCGGTTTTCGTCGCCGGACATCCATCTCGTAATCGCCGGTTATCGTCGCCGGTCGATCGTCTCGTCGGGGCCGGGTATCGTCGCCGGTCACTCATCTCGTAACCCCCGGTTATCGTCGCCGGTTGGTTATCTCGCCGGAGCCGGTTTTCGTCGCCGGACATCCATCTCGTAATCGCCGATTATCGTCGCCGGTCGATCGTCTCGTCAGGGCCGGGTATCGTCGCCGGTCACCCATCTCGTAACCTCCGGTTATCGTCGCCGGTTGGTTATCCTATCGGAGCCGATTTTCGTCGCCGGACATCCATCTCGTAATCGCCGGTTATCGTCGCCGGTCGATCGTCTCGTCGGGGCCGGGTATCGTCGCCGGTCACTCATCTCGTAACCTCCGGTTATCATCGCCGGTTGGTTATCTTGTCGGAGCCGGTTTTCGTCGTCGGACATCCATCTCGTAATCGCCGGTTATCGTCGCCGGTCGATCGTCTCGTCGGGGCCGGGTATCGTCGCCGGTCACCCATTTCGTAATTCATTTTCACTAGACACATCAAACGGTTGCAAGGGAGCCAAGGGGACCCACCAGGGCCAGCCGCAGATGGATCTGCGGCCAGCCGCAGATTGATCTGCGGCCAAGATCGGGATTCTTAAGCGGCTCGCCGCCTCCAGATCTGTCACTTTCACTTCGTACCCCACATAGATTTTTTGAGATTTTGCTCGTTTGCAAAGGCCTTCTGTCGATTTCTCCCACTTTTCTGCAAAAACCGCTCCGGTAGGATCGCTCTACGCGCTACAGGTAACACTTTGACCGTTCACTTTTTAATTTCGTCAACGTTTTACTATACATTTGGCTATTTGCATATTTAGAGATAGAAATGTATGCTTACAATGCTATGCTATGTATTATCATATATACATGCTAGGTAGCAATTGTGTGAGTCCTACTTTATGCTCATGATGTGGTCACACATACTGTTATTCCTTTTCTGCAAGAAAATCATGGATTACTGTACTTTACATGCTGTAACTAAACATATGAATGCAATTTTGATTTGTTTGAGGCTGGGGTTGATTGAAAACACGTTTGGCTTATGCCTGGGATGTCCATTTTACAAACGGAACTCTGCCGATTACATACCATAAACATGCATCATGTTGCATTAATTATATGATGTGGGTAGGAATTTAGAATATTCGTGACATAATTCAAAAGGGAACTTACCTTCCTCCTTGCCTGTTCTGTTCCAGCTATGGATCCCGACGCTCATAGTAGCTCCTCTGTATCACGGACCTCAGGTGTTCGCCGTCGTAGGGCTGCACCTACCCCCGTTCCTCCTCGGACCCGTCAGGCTCGCCGCTTGGCGGAGGCTGTCATTCGTCCGGCTCATCCGGACGTTGAGGAGGCTGTTCCTCCGGAGGTTGCGGCAGAGGGACCATCCTCCAGCACACCGGCTCCATCTCCTCATAGTGCCCCGTCCGGCACATCTGTGCAGATCCCCGATCTATTGGGTCGGGATCTCAGTCGTCATCCTTCGGCATCTCTCGTGGCTAACGAGGTATATTCGGTTCTATTCTGATTTTATTCTCAATTTCCCAATTCTCCTTTTATCCAGACTGACCCATTGGTGATTGCCCCAGGTACCCGAGTTTACTCAGCCGAGGGGCAACTGGTTCAACATCTACTCCCTTTACACGGCTTTGCACAGTGACTACCGGGCGGTGGTGGATTCTTGGGGCTTCCGTCACTTCTTTACCATCATTCCCCGCCAGTGCCCCTGGGGCTACATGAGGGCCTTATCAGAGCGCTGGTTTCACCAGACGCAGTCTCTTCACCTTCTTGACTGCGAGGTTGTGCTGACTCCCTGGGATTGGAGATACATTACGGGCATAGAGTTTGTCGGGTCCCGCGTTCCTCTAGATCTCGATATCACTCCTGTGGAGGTTCGGGCCTTATTGGGCTTCGGTGCTGAGGATCGGGTCTTTAAGGCCCGTAGCATTCGATCTGGCGCTCTGGCTGTCGATGCTGTTGGGGGTCTGTACGCACTGCCCATTCCAGCGGATCAGGGCACCAGGGACATTCTGCTACGACGCCTGTTCCTGACCATCATGAGGGGTTGTTTTCTGGGGAACAACTCCTCCACCATTCATTTCAGCGTCGTAGGAGCGGTCAGAGACGTGGACCGCATTGGTGACTATGACTGGGGGTCATTCACCTTTGCCTATTTCCTCCACGGTATGCGTCTACGTTCGGAGGGCCAGACAGATGCTTGGTTGGGGTTCTATCATTTCCTGCTGGTGAGACTTCTTTCTTTTTCCTTAATGTATTTCCCGCCAATTCATCTCTTTTCTTTCTGCGTCTGTCGGTTACTCATGCTTTTCACTGTTTCTGTTCGCAGTTCTGGGCCTACGAGCGTCTTCCATGCCTGAGGCCTGTCACTACTCTCGGCCTTGATACTTATCCCCGGGGCCGACGGTGGCATCACAACACTTTGGAGGAGGTCTCGATATCAGGCAGCTTTGCACACTACCGCATCCAGCTGGAGCTGATTACTGTTGTAGATGTCGTCTGGATTCCCTACCTCTCCGAGCATTTGGCTGAGGGGTTCGATGATGGGAACCCTTCTGGCCCGGAGTTTGAGCTTTCTACCCGTCGCCTCACTTTGCAGAGTATTGGAGGATGGGTGATGTACCTGGGGGAGCGCGCATTCAGATGCGTCACAGGAGAGATCCGGATCCCGCATTCCCTTCCTATCACTACTTCCTGCCGTCAGTTCTGTACTTGCCCGTCTGGTCCCATGCGCCGTCAGTTCTTGACCTTTACTGGGTTGCGGAGGGCGGTTCTGCTATCGGCGATCACATCAGATCACTTAGTTCCTCTTCACTTTTTGGTTGACCGATTCGGCTCACCTAACAGTTTTCGCCACTTCTCTGGGGATTTTTCTGTATCGGAGGAGTGCTGGGGCGTTTTGAGGCTAGACGTTTTGATGGCCTGTATCCTCTCAGTTCTGTACTTGCCCGCGGGACCTGATCATTTGGACATGCGGGTGGTCGCGGCCGTTAGGGCCCTTCAGGAGGATCACACCATTCTTCCCATGATATTGGCGGATACTTACATGTCAGCCTCATACTGTCAGTCCTTCCGAGGCAGAGTATTCCGAGGGAGCTCGACTTTGTTGTATGTGTGGTTCATGAGTCATCTTAGTCCCATCGGCCACCTCCGTCGCCAAGGGTTTTGCTTCACTCATGACATAACCCCGCAGTTTTCATTTGGTCCTGTGAGTTGTACTGATGCGGCCTCCTGGACAGCATTTCTGTCGGTCATCGAGGATCCCTTTCATCTCCTGGTTTATTCGGGTTATTGCTCCTTTATGAGCTTCTTGACTCATGTGCCCGACCTGGACTTCATTCCCATTGCTGGCTTGAGGGTTGTGACGACTTATCATCCCATGGCGGTGATGGGGCAGTTTGATCAGACACAGGATTTCCACCTCTTCACGGGCGCGGCCGACTACCGATTCCCTATATCATCCCAGACAGAGAGAGATCTACTGCGGGTATATGATCTTTGGCCTCGTAGGATCCTGGCCGAGTATAATGATAGTTACCCCCTCCAGACATCGCTTATGTGCAATGGCTGCGCGGAGATTCGGATGCGGTTGGTGTGAGTCAGACTGGGACTTTCGATGACTCTGGAGTGACCTTCCCAGACGATACCATATATCACTCGATCTCAGCCGCCTCTCTCCCTAGTCAGGACACTGAACATAGCCGGATCCGACTGTCTTTGATGGCTATTGAATCTGAGAGGGATGCCGCCATTGCTGAGAGGGATGCTGCTATTCTGGCCAGAGATGCTGCCATAGCTGATAGAGATGCCATTGCTTTTCAGGCCAGGACCGTCATAGATGCACATTCTGGGACTGTCAACCGAGCCACTGCGTTGTTGGACCGCATCGACATGATGGGACGGCAGATTTCAGGTGATGCTGATGCTTCAGATTTATCCACCACCTTATCCATCCTGCTTCAGTTAGTTGCAGATTTGTAGATTGTTTTATTCCCTGCATAGACTATGTTAATTTCATCGGTTATTGAAAAGGAAATCTTGTAACAAAAGACTTATATATGTAAACAGGTATTTAAATTTAGTCATTTTCCCTCTTTGTTGTATCGTTGCCCTTCATCGGATCATCTTTTTATCCGGTTGATCATGATTTTGACATTTCACTTTCTTTCTCCTCTCAAGTCTTGATGGAGATCTGACAGACATTGCCGCACCCCTGTTGATTTCATCGGATGGAGTCTTGGATTTTGGCTCATTGTTTGGTTGGGCTAGGTTTAGGCTACTTGGGATGCATTGGGTTGGGGGCTGCTTTCGGGCAGGCTTTTGAGGGTTTAGGAAGGTTTATGTGGCCATTGGGGATTGTTTCTCTTTTGTTTTAGGGAAAGGATTATTTTTTTTATGGATCGGACCGCGCCATGATGGCTGCCTACGTACCCCCACAAGTTGGGAGATCAGGTCCTACGTAGTTCGCTCCTCAAAGGAAAAGGAAATTGATGATTTAAGCGTAGAATCGCTTCACTGAGTCAGAATTTAGGGGTTGTGGAAATGTCTCCCCATCCATTTCTTGCAATATGAGGGCCCCTCCGGATAGCACCCTTTTAATTACAAAAGGTCCCTCCCAGTTTGGGGCAAACTTCCCCTTGGCTTCGTCTTGGCAAGGCATGACTCTCTTTAGCACCAGGTCATTCTCCTTGAATTTCCGAGGTCTTATCCTTTTGTCATATGATCGGGAGATCCTTTGTTGATATAACTGACCGTGCCAAACAGCAGCCACCCTCCTTTCATCAATTAGGGCCAACTGGTCGTATCGATCCTGCATCCAATCCTCCTCGCTTATCTGAGCATCGATCATTATTCTGAGGGACGCCATCTCAACCTCAATTGGCAGGACGGCCTCCATTCCATACACCAAAGCGTAAGGGGTTGCCCCTATAGAAGTACGCGTTGATGTTCGATATGCCAGCAGGGTGAGGGGTAGCAGATCTGGCCATCCCCGATGATTAGCAGACATTTTTGCCATGATCTTCCTGATGTTTTTATTGGCAGCCTCCACTGCCCCATTCATTTTGGGACGGTAAATGACAGAGTTGAGGTGTTTGATCTTAAACTGGTCGCACAATCCCTTCATGAGGGCGTTGTTCAAATTCTTAGCATTGTCGGAGACCAAACCCTCAGGTTGCCCGTATCGACAAATGACATTATTCCTGATGAACCCAACTGTCGACGCCGGTTTTATCCGCTCGTCCTTTTTGTCTTTTCCAATTTAGCCTTTTGGTTTAGATGATTTTTGGAAAAGGTCGGCATTGAGATCGACGGGGTTTTGAAAGATCGTTTTTTTTCTTTTTTTATGATGAGCCGATTAACCAGAGTCGCCAGTTGGTATATTTGAAATGGATGTACCAACTCATCCGAGTTTTTTTTTTTTTTTTTATTTTTTTATAAATCGCTGGCTCATATGTGACTCCGAATTAATTGGTCTGCGAATCGAGATTCATAGAGTTCGGGGGCTTGCTTTAAGTGAGGGGAAGGTGTTAGGCACCCCTCGACTCCCGTGAAACACGGTTACCGCAATCTTGATACTTTCCTATCCTTTATCTCATAAAATGTGTATGTGTGCGTGTGTGTGTGTGTCTGTGTGCCTGAATGAATGTTATGGTGAGTTCTGTATGGAAAAAATTCTTTCGGGTATTTTATGAAAGAGGCGTGCTTTATTTTGAAGAGTGCTTTAGGATGTCTTTTCCTTTAATACGAGAAAGCTTTAATTTTTATGAGAAAGATTTGATTTTAATCGTCAAAAGCCATGGAATTTTCATTAGGGGTTGTTTTGGCAAAACAAGAGTTTTAAACCTTCATCAAAATAGGAATCAAGATCTATACGTTGCTTTCGTAACTCAAATGAGGGGCAACTTCTAGTATCTCTTTCACCCTATGCACAACGGTTTAATAAAACGTTTCGTTCTTTTGTAAAATCCATTTTTCGTGACATTTGAAAATAACTTCTTTTAGCTTTTCCCGTAGGATAGGAATCGACCTTCGTTAGCGTTTCCCAAATTTTTAGCCTCGTGATGCTAATATCCTACTTTGATTGATTTTTAGAAAAGATCCTTATCGTTTAATCTTTTTGAAATCCTTTTGGCGCCTCAAAAATCTAATCAAATATAAACATGCGTCGGGGCTATCCATGGGCATGTAAGCCATCAAAATATCCCCGAACGCCAACAATCACATATTCCACTAATACGGGGCCTTAAACCCGATTCTCGCCTTAGCGTCGTTTTAAGGCCCGACAGTTACATATTACAAAACAAGCATCTTGAATCTATTACATACACCAAAACGTCCATCATCGGATTTGAACCACGGGGTCGCTTTCCTAGGCTCACAACCACGATTACTACATACTCACAAAATGAATACCACAATAACAACAACGTAGATTGCCTAACACATCCTAAAAATACAATCAATCAAACTACGCCTAATATATATCCATAAATAAGCTAGAAATTTCGTCAATTAGATATCATCGGATTATTGGGAAGAATCTTGTTCCAATGGAACCCTCACCAATAATCCCTAATCCATGATTTTTTCAACAATATTCTTGAAAATTGCAATTAAATTTAGCCAAATGACATGATAGAAGTTGCAAAAATAATGAGATTTTCACCTTGCAAATGATACCAAAATTGTGTAGAAACTTGTGTATTTGATTGAAATATGAGATATATTGATATAATCTAACAACAAAGAAACTTCCTCTCTTTTTTCTCTCAATTGTTGCAAGAATTTGTGCTATTTCTCTCTATTTCCGAGCTAAAACTGCTGCTGATTTTCTTCTTCTTCCGCCAAACTGCTCAACCTCCTGTATACTGTCCGAAGCTGAGTTTAAATAGGCTGGCCAAAGCCAGCCGCAGATCTATCTGCGGCTGGCCACAGATGGATCTGCGGCTGGCCAGCTGGCTCGCCACTCAGCCCGGTTTTCGGGATCTGACTTTCCAGAAAGGCGCACTCATTTGGCCGCAGATCTATCCGCGGCTGGCGGGCTTGACTTTCTCGATTTTCGTGCCACGCCTCGATTTTCGTGCCGCAATGTCGGTTTTCGCGGACAGGCTCGTATTCTTCAGTCCGAGAATTTCCGGGAAGCGCGCCACACCTTCCGAGCATGCCAAATTCGGATAGCCCTGCTGTCATGTCGATTTCGGCTGCAAATTATCATGGTGGCGTCGAGTGTTCGTATTTTTCCATCTTTTGCTCTCGCAGGCCGATCCTTTTGACGAATTTGCCCTCCTGTCAAGGTTAGTATACGAAGTGCAAAATTTGGGTGTCTACAGCTGCCCCTCTTTATCATGTTTATGAAATGTTAAATGAAATGAACAGGATAAAGAAACAGACACCCGATGCATGAATGGCAGTGTATAAGAATTGACAATACATATATGATGCAACACATCTGATTTATGATGCAACACAAGATGTAACGCATGCAAACTATCCGCAAGAGTGTCGATGCTTTAACCCTCTGACCGTGTTTGTTAGTCGTTGGGTTCACTCTTTCAATCTATCGTCTCGATCGGGGCCGGGTATCGTCGCCGGTCACCCATCTCGTAACCCCCGGTTATCGTCGCCGGTTGGTTATCTTGTCGGAGCCGGTTATCGTCGCCGGACATCCATCTCATGATCGCCGGTTATCGTCGCCGGTCGATCGTCTCGTCGGGGCCGGGTATCGTCGCCAGTCACCCATCTCGTAATCTTTTTTTACTCAACACGTCAATTGGCTGCAAGGGAGCAAGGTGGGACCCACCAGGGCCAGCCGCGGATGGATCTGCGGCCAAGATCGGCATGTTTAAGCGGTTCCCCGCTTCCAGATCTGTCACTTTCAACTTCCAATTCACACCTATTTCTCGCGATTTTTGCTTGTTCGCAAGGGCTTTTTGTCGATTTTTCAACTTTCCTGCAAAAACTGCTCCGGTAGGATTGATCTACACGCTACAGGTAACACTTTGACCGGTCACTTTTCAATTTCTTCAATGTTTTGCTATACATTTGACTATTTGCATGTTTAGAGATAAAATGTATGCTTTACAATGCTATGTAATGTACTATCATATATACATGCTGTGTCTTAACTGTGTGGGTCCTATTTTATGTTCATGAGGCGGTCCCACGTATACGTTTGCCCCTTTTTGAAAGAAAATCATGCATTTATGGTATTTTACATGCTTTATTTACATGTATGAATGCAAATATGATCTGTTGGGGCCTGAGTTCTTTGAAAAACATGCTTGGATATGCATGGGATGTCCATTTTACAAACGGAACTCTGCCGTTTTTTTTTTTTTTTTTTTTTTTTTTTTACCATGCATCATGTTGCATTAATTATATGACGAGGCTAGAAATTTAGAATATTCATTACATAATTTTAAAAGGGAACTTACCTTCTTTCTCGCCCGTTCCATTCCAGTCATGGATCCCGATGCTCATAGTAGTTCCTCCGTGTCACGGACCTCGGGTGTTCGCCGTCGTAGGGCTGCACCCGCTCCTGTTCCTCCTCGGACCCGTCAGGCTCGTCGTTTGGCGGAGGCTGTCATTCGCCCTGGTCCTCCGGACGTTGAGGAGGCTGCTCCTCCGGAGGTCGCGGCAGAGGGGCCATCCTCCAGCATACCGGCTCCATCTACTCATCAGGCTTCTTCTGGCGCCTCTGTGCAGATATCCGATCTTTTGGGTCGGGATCTCAGTCGTCACCCTTCAGCATCTCTCGTGGCTAACGAGGTATATTCAGTTCTATTCTGATTTTATTCTCAATTTCTCAATTCTCCTTTTATCTGGACTGACCCCTTGGTGATTACCCCAGGTACCCGAGTTTACCCAGCCGAGGGGCAACTGGTTCAACATCTACTCCCTCTACACGGCTCTGCACAGCGACTACCGGGCTATGGTGGATTCTTGGGGCCTCCGTCATTTCTTCACTATCATTCCCCGGCAGTGTCCCTGGGGTTACATGAGGGCCTTATCCGAGCGCTGGTTCCACCAGACGCAGTCTCTTCACCTTCTTGACTGCGAGGTTGTGCTGACCCCATGGGACTGGAGGTACATTACGGGCATAGAGTTTACCGGGTCCCGCGTTCCTCTAGATCTCGACATCACTCCGGCGGAGGTCCGGGCTCTATTGGGCTTTACCGCTGAGGACCGGGTCTTTAAGGCCCGCAGTATTCGATCTGGTGCCTTGGCTGTCGATGCAGTCGGGGGTCTCTACGCGCTGCCCATTCCAGCGGATCAGGGTACCCGGGACATCTTGCTCCGACGCTTGTTCCTGACGATCATGAGGGGTTGTTTCCTAGGGAACAATTCCTCCACCATTCATTTCAGCGTCGTGGGAGCGGTCAGAGACGTGGATCGCATCAGTGACTATGACTGGGGGTCATTCACCTTTGCCTATTTCCTCCATGGTATGCGTCTACGCTCGGAGGGCCAGACAGACGCTTGGCTTGGATTCTATCATTTTCTGCTGGTGAGACTTCTTTCTTTTTCCTTAATGTATTTCCCGTCAATTCATTTCTTTTCTTTCTGCGTCTGTCGGTTTCTCATGCTTTTCACTGTTTTTGTTCGCAGTTCTGGGCCTACGAGCGTCTTCCATGCCTGAGGCCTGTCACTACTCTCGGCCTTGATACTTATCCCCGGGGCCGACGATGGCATCACAGCACTCTAGAGGAGGTCCCGATATCAGGCAGCTTTGCACACTGCCGCATCCAGCTGGAGCTGATCACGGCTGCCGGGGTCGTCTGGAGGCCTTATCTTTCTGAGCATCTAGATGTGGGGTTTATAGATGGATATCCTACCGGCCCGGAGTTTGCACTTTCCACCCGTCGCCTCACTTTGCAGAGTGTTGGGGGATGGGTTATGTACCTGGGGGAGCGCGCCTTCAGATGCGTTACTGGAGAGATCCACATCCCGTACTCCCCTCCTTTCGCTACCTCCTGGCCACTAGATTCTCCGCCTTCAGAGATCATGATTGCGGGGGATGACGGCCGGATGCTTTCGTCGGGTCCCAACACGAGTGATGCCTTCCGTACCTGGTGGGTGCCCCGTACCATCGGTCCTCAGACTCGGGCCACTTTCTTTCTTGGAGACATGGTTCCAGGCTCGGTGACGATGACCGATTGGGCTGCCTGTGTTCGGACCCCTACCCACGCTGAGCAGATCGCCACATTGACCCGTCAGGTAGATCAGTTGTCGCTGTTTGTTCGGTCGTTGGGCCGGACCCCGGAGGAGGCTTACGTCTATGATCCAGACGGTGCGGGTTATGATGCAGGCCCGAGTTCATCTGATGCCACAGCGCATCCCTACATTCCTGACATGAACTTTGATCCTCTGAGCTCGACGACCCCAGGGGATCAGTTCGAGGATCCTTCCTTCATAGATGATACCGATTTTATTTAGATCAGGATAGGATAGGGCCTTTTGTACCTGTACCTGTTTATATTTCTTTTTCATTTACGCACTATGTACTGAACTCATTTATTTATTTATGCACAGTTCTTTTTCATCTTTATGGGATTCACCTGCTTCATTATTAACTGTAGATGCATGCTTTTTATTTATGGGTAGAGAAATGACCCCTGTACAGTCTTTTTTGATACTATTTTTTTTCCAGATGTCGTCCTCAGATGCTGTGGTTCGTTTGGATTCCACTCCTCCCACAGGGTTGGTGGGCAGCCTCCTCCGCTGGTTGGACAGTTTACTGCCGGCAGAAAGGATTACCGCAGATGGTCTTTTGGGTCATTCTTGGTCCTTATTGACCCTTCAGGTGCCAGCGGGCTTCGTGGATGGTCTTCTGAGCTATTGGGCCCCTGCCCGTCAGGTGTTTAGGTTAGGGACAGTAGAGCTGACCCCCACCCTCGAGGAGTATGCTCGCTTCACCGGCCTGCCCCTGGATAGACCTTGTGCTAGGGTCACAGTTGGTTCCATGCGCCGTCAACTCTTGACTTTTACTGGTTTGCGAAGGGCTGTCCTATTGCCGGTGATCACATCAGACCATATGGTTCCCCTTCAGTTCTTTATTGACCGATTTGGCTCACCTGACGGTTTTCGACTTTTCTTCGGTGATTTTTCCGTGTCCGAGGAGCGCTGGGGCGCCTTGAGAGTGGATGTCCTGATGGCCTGTGTCATCTCAGTTTTGTATTTACCTGCAGGACCCGATCATTTGGACATGCGGATGGTGGCGGCCGTTAGAGCCCTTCAGGAGGATCACACCATTCTTCCTATGATATTGGCGGATACCTATATGTCAGCCACATATTGCCAGTCTTTTCGAGGCAGAGCCTTCAGAGGGAGCTCGGCTTTGTTATACGTGTGGTTCATGAGTCATCTTAGTCCCATCGGCCACTTCCGTCGCCGAGGGTTTTGCTTCAGCCATGACATAACCACGCAGTTTTCGCTTCGTCCCGTGAGCTGTACTGATGTGGCCTCCTGGACATCATTTTTGTCTGTCATTGAGGATCCCTTTCACCTATTGATCTACTCGGGCTATTGCTCCTTCATGAGCTTCTTGACTCATGTGCCCGACCTGGATTTCATCCCCATTGCTGGGTTGAGGGGCGTGACGACCTATCATCCCCTGGCGGTTATGGGGCAGTTTGATCAGACGCAGGATTTACACCCCTTCGCGGGTGCAGCCGCATACCGATTCCTTATATCATCCTGTACGGAGAGGGATCTATTGCAGGTATACGAGCTTTGGGATTGCAGGACCCTTGCCGAATATAGTGAGAGCCGTCACATCCAGACGTTTGCTTACGTACAGTGGTTGCGCGGAGACTTGGAGTCGGCTAGTTTGAGTCGGACTTGGGCCTTCGATGATTCTGGAGTGATTTTCCCAGAAGATACCACAGACCACCCTATCTCAGCCGATTCTGCCCCGAGTCGGGTTACTGAGGATTCCCAACTCCGCCTGGCCCTGATTGCTACTGAAGCCGAGAGGGATGCCGCCCTTGTCGAGAGAGATGAGGCCATTCGGGCTAGAGACGCTGCCATTGCCGACAGAGAGGCCATTGTATTTCAGACCAGGGCAGTGGTAGATGCTCATTTTGGGGCTGTCAGCCGAGCTACTGCTTTATTGGATCGTATTGATATGATGGGGCAGCAGATTGCAAGAGATGCTGATGCTTCAGATCTGTCCACCGCCCTGTCCATCCTGCTTCAGCTAGTTTCAGATTTGTAGATTATTTTATTTCCTGCATAGACTATGTTGGTTTCATCAGTTATTGAAAGAGAAATCTTGTAATAAAACGACTTATATATATAGACATGCATTAAAATTTAGTCATTTTTCCCCTCTTGTCGTATCATTGCCTTCCATTGGATCATCATTTTATCCAATTGACCATGATTTTGACATTTCGCCTTCTTTCTTTTCTCAAGACTTGATGGAGATTTGACAGATATTGCCGCACACCTTTTGATTTCATCGGATTGAATCTCAGATTTTGGATAACTGTTTGGTTGGATCAGGGTATGTATTTTGGGGTGAAACTGGTTAGGGAGTTGGTTTCGGGAAAGTTTTGAGGGGGTAGGAAGGTTTTATCTGGTTATCGAAAATTGGTTTTGGTTAGGGAAAGGATTATTTTTTAAAGGATCGGACCGCGCCATGATGGCTGCCTACGTACCCCCACAAGTTGGGAGATCAGGTCCTACGTAGTTCGCTATCAAGGAAAAGGGACCTGATGATTCAAGCATAGAACCGCTTCACCGAGTCAGAATTGAGGGGTTGTGGAAATACCTCACCATCCATTTCTTGCAATATGAGGGCTCCTCCGGATAGCACCTTCTTAATCACAAACGGCCCCTCCCAGTTTGGGGCGAACTTCCCCTTGGCCTCGTCTTGACAAGGCATGACTCTCTTCAACACCAAATCATTTTCTTTGAACTTCCGAGGTCTCATCCTTTTGTCATACGATCGAGATATCCTTTGTTGATATAACTGGCCATGCCAAACAGCAGCCACCCTCCTTTCATCGATTAGGGCCAATTGGTCGTATCGACTTTGCATCCAATCCTCCTCGCTTATCTGAGCATCGATCACTATTCTGAGGGATGCCATCTCAACTTCAACTGGCAGGACAGCCTCCATTCCATATACCAAGGCGTAAGGGGTTGCCCCTGTGGAAGTACGCGTTGACGTTCGGTAGGCTAGCAAGGTGAGGGGTAGCAGATCCGGCCATCCTCGATGATTAGCAGACATTTTTGCCATGATCTTCTTGATGTTCTTGTTTGCAGCTTCCACTGCCCCATTCATCTTGGGACGGTAAACAACAGAATTGAGGTGCTTGATCTTAAATTGGTCGCACAGCCCCTTTATGAGGGCGTTATTCAAATTCTTGGCATTGTCGGAGACTAAAACCTCAGGTTGCCCATACCGACAAATGACATTATTCCTGATGAAGCTGACGATGACCTCCTGAGTTACTTTGGGGAAAGAAGCTGCCTCTACCCATTTGGTGAAATAATCGATCATGACGAAGATGAATCGATGCCCGTTGCTTGCTTTAGGCTCTATTGGTCCGATTACATCCATTCCCCACATTGAAAATGGCCACGGGGAGGTCATACAGTGCAATTCATTGGGAGGTGAGTGGATCACGTTACCGTGTGCCTGGCATTGATAACACCGTTTGACATGATCGTCGCAGTCGGTTTTCAGCGTTAACCAGTAATGCCCTGTTTGCAAGACCTTTCTGGCCAACATCGGTCCACTCATGTGTGGCCCGCACACGCCACCATGTACTTCATTCATAATCCTTTGGGCCTGTGTTTCATCTACGCATCGCAACAGTCCCAAACCAGCATCCCTCTTGTAAAGTGAATCCCCACTCAGGTAAAACTTCATTGCCATCTTTTGAATTCTCATCCTCTCATTCCGGCTCGCGTGGTCGGGAATGGATCTATCCCTCAAATACTCCCTTATATCGTGATACCAAGCCTGCCTTGGCACAACCACCTCGTCTGACAGTACTGCGACATGTTCCTCATATGCCGGGGCATTCTGTACGGCTATCTCAATCTGTGGAATGTCCCTGCTCTTGATCACGTGGATTAAGGACGCCAGGGTTGCCAAGGCATCGGCAAAATCATTCCGTCCCCTGGGGATGTGTCGGAAAGCGATATCTTCGAACTCTTGCATCAATTGGATAACACAACGGTGGTATGGGAGTAACCGGAACTCCTTCGTGCTATACTCCCCGATCGCCTGTCTGACTATCAGCTCCGAATCCCCGAACACTGCTAGTCTCTTTACTCCCATGTCACGGGCCAATCGGAGTCCCAAGATACACCCCTCGTATTCAGCGGTGTTGTTCGAATTGCTGAAACGAAGTTTAGTGGCCACGGGGTATTGTTCTCCGGTGATAGAGACTAGGACCGCTCCGGCTCCTGCCCCCTCGGCATTCATGGCACCATCAAAATACAGCTTCCAAAATTGTCCCTCGTCATCACATTTTTCGCGCGATACCCAAAATATATCCTCGCCCGGGAGAGGAGTTTCTAACGGCTCCATCCCTCCTGCCGGGGCTTCTGCCAACTGATCTGCAATTCCCTGCCCTTTCATGGCCTTCTGGGTCACGTACACCATGTCAAACTGTTGTAAAATTAACTGCCATCTTGATAGTCGACAATTCAGCATGGGCCTTTCGAAAATATATTTCAGGGGATCCATTCTTGATATCAGGTACGTTGTATGCCCATGGAGGTAGTGCTGTAATCTCCCTGCAGCCCAGGCCAGAGCACAACAGGTCTTCTCGATGGGAGTGTAATTCTGCTCACATTGGCTAAATCTTTTGCTAAGGTAATAGATGGCCTGCTCTTTACCTGCCTCACTCTTTTGTCCCAACATACATCCCATCGCGATGGTGTTGACGGATATATACATAAACAACGGGATCCCACCCTTCGGGGGGTACCAGCACTGGTGCCTCCGTCAGCTTTTTCTTAATGATCTGAAAAGCCCTCTGACACTGCTCATTCCATTCTTGGGAAGCACCCTTTCTTAACAATTTGAAAATCGGCTCACACGTAGTCGTCAAGTGGGATATAAAACGGCTGATGAAGTTTATTCTCCCTAGGAATCCCCTTATCTCCTTCTCTGTGCGAGGTGCTGGCATATCCACAATGGCCTTAATCTTTGCTGGGTCCAACTCAATGCCCCGATCACTAACCAGGAAACCCAAGAGCTTGCCCGACTGTACTCCGAAAGCGCACTTGGCTGGATTGAGTTTCAAATTATACTTTCTGAGCCGATCGAATAGCTTTTTGAGATGAGTTATATGATCGGATTCTACCTTCGATTTCACAATAATGTCGTCCACGTAGACCTCTATCTCCTTGTGCATCATATCGTGGAACAAGGCCATCATGGCTCTCTGATAAGTAGCCCCTGCATTTGTGAGACCGAAAGCCAGTCGTCTATAGCAGAAAGTGCCCCAGGGGGTGATGAATGCGGTCTTTTCCCGATCCTCCTCTGCCACCATTATCTGATGATACCCCGCAAAACAATCAACAAAAGAGTACATCTCGTACTGGGCCGTGTTATCCACCAGGATGTGTATGAAAGGTACCGGGAAATTATCCTTGAGACTGGCCTTGTTTAGATCTCTATAGTCTACACATACCCTCACCTTTCCTCCAGGCTTAGCCACTGGGACTACATTAGACAGCCATTCTGGGTAAGTGGACACCATAATGATTCCCGCCCTGAACTGCTTGATGATCTCTTCCTTCACTTTTAAGCTCCACTCAGGTTTCAACTTTCTTAGTTTCTGCTTGACAGGCCTGAAACCCTCCTTGATGGGTAACCGGTGCACCACAATGTCGGTGGACAATCCGATCATATCCTCGTGCGACCAGGCAAAGACATCCTCATATTGGCTTAGCAACTCAATTATTTCGGCTTTTTGGCTGGGGGTAAGGTCTGTCCCTATCTTGAGTTCTTTTGGCTTGTCAGGGGTTCCGATATCTATAGTGATGGTTTGGTCCAAATTGGGTTTGGGTTTATCTTCGACCCATCCTTTGATCTCATCAGGTGCGTCATCGTAATCTGTCTCGTCTTGCTCAATGCCCATCAAATCGAAATCCAGCTCAATGTCAAAATCATAATCACCATTCAAATTTGAAAGATCGTTTGTTAGGCAAGGATTACTCAAATTGGTACACCTGACATAAAACAAAATACTTGTCATATATAAGTTGCCTTCCACGACGATCGCATTTTCAAATAACACGAAGAAACGACATAATTTATGCAAAAACAAAATAACAACAAAATAAAATTCTTCATTCTCCCGTCCTCCGGGGTCTAACACCATGATGTCGGGTTTTACCCTTGCTTGGATATCACTGGTTTCATGGTCCAGTTGTCGACTGTTAGGTCGGGCGAAATGCGCCGAATGAAAGGCGGCTTCACATCGGATACTTCCCCGATGACTACGGCTATATCGCCTGAGTCCCCTCTCTTACCCTCATCGGGAATCATTAGCTCCGCCCAATTGATGATAGGCATAACTCGCTGGGCCCCCGGTGGCGTGACAACATCCATCCCCTCCTTGCTGTTTGTTGATTGTCCGGGGAGATAGCATTTGGTTTCAAACTCTTTTGCTACCTCCTGCAGGAAACTTTCCCTCCGGGCGGACTTATTACGTGCGGGGGTTAATTTTTCATTCCCTGCCCCAATCACAGGCCCGCTGATCCCCTGCTCATTGCCGACTTTAGTCACTGGACTGCCAGCTAGTCGAATCGGAGTCGCATCCTGACGGTATCTCCGTGCTGCGCCCCCATGGTATCCCAACCCTGCTTTGCCTATCTGCTGTGGTAGGTGGATGGGCTCAACGATTCCCTGATTGCTTTTCCCCAGTCCCTGTCCAGGCTGGAAGTTCATTTTTATCATTTCCTTTGCCACAAAGGTAAGTTCCGGAGAGATCCTAGGTTTCACAGCTGGAGCTTCCAGGCGTCTATAATGGGGAGTGCTAATCTCTAGTGCTTGAAAGCTGGCAGGTGTTGCTGACTCATCCACATTGATCACTGGTAGGCCACTCCTGGGATGAGAAGGGTCATCACATTCGGCCGAGATTGTTACCAGATTCCCATCGATGATCAGCTTGATTTGTTGGTGGAGCGTGGAAGGAACTGCCCCGGCCATGTGTATCCACGGCCTCCCTAACAGCAGGTTGTAGCTTGCCGTAATATCTAGGACTTGGAAGGATATATCAAAAGTACAGGGCCCTATCTCCACTGGCAATTCTATCTCTCCAATGGTATCCCTCCGGGATCCGTCAAAAGCCCGAACCACCACCTGACTGGCTCGGAGGCGTTTGGAACTGATGTTCATTTTCTTTAGCGTGCTGAGAGGACATATATTCAATGCCGATCCCCCATCGATCAGCACCCCATTCATGACATATCCTGAAGAGATTACCGCAATGTGTAGCGGTTTTCGGTGCCCTCTTCCCTCCTTGGGAATGTCCTCATCCGTAAAGGATATTGCATCGCCTTCCAACAGGTGGCCCACCAGCTGGCCGAAACCCTCCTCACTAATTTCTTTGGGCACGTATGCCTCCTCCAGAACCTTTGTCAGGGTTCTACAATGCTTACTGGATGAAAACACCAAGTCCATGACTGATGTTAGGGTTGACTCCTCATTTAAAATCTGGATCCCCCTTGTTTCTGGATGATCCACCCTTTTCAAAAATTCGACGGCCCTTTCCTCGGAAACCTCCTCATTTTTCCTCTTTTGGCTTTCAAGGACTCGTCCGGGAAGATATAAGGGGTTCCCCTTTGTCGTCACGGAAGCACAACTGGCCGTTTCCTCTGGCATTCCCCCATAATTCCAGGGTACAGTCTTCAGACTACTGATGGGGAGTTGCGGCCTTGCCGTAAGGATGATGGACCTCGGAGCTGTCAACTTGACCGGTCCCTCCGTGCCGTTCGTACTTACCCCTATCAACCTGATGGGCGTTCCCCGTGCACTCCCATGATCATGTATCACGTTGATCATTTCCTCAATTTTCTGCACATAGTTCAGTCTTGGTGGCCCCCCAGCCTCATTTGCCTCCGTCACATTGACTCCCCCCCCATCATGTCTTGGCAGGGGATTTGCTTTAACATTCGGGGAGTCTGGTTGTTCCACCACAATTTCCCCATTGTCGATCATGTTCTGAATTATATGTTTCAATGTCCAACAATCTTGTGTATCATGCCCCGGGGAACCCGAGTGGTAGGCGCACCGTTTGCTTGGGTCAAATCTCCTTCCTTTCGGGTCACTTGGGGGAGCCAAATTGATTATCTTCTTTTGGGCCATCAATACCGCCAAAATCCGCTCGAGAGGCTCCCCGAGTGGGGTGAATACTCGATTTTGCGAGGCCTCGTATCTTCTTCGCCCCTCTGCCCTTTGATCTGTGAAGTTTGGCTGTCGGGATGGCCCAACCCTTTGAACCTGTACCGGAAGATGGCTTTCCGTTTTTCTGGATGACCCCTGTAGGATGAGGGAGACATCCTCCTCCTTTTTCTTTTGGACCCTCCGGGAAGTGCTGCCGTAGTTTCCATTCTGTATTTGCTCGGCAGCAGTTTCTAAAGCAGTAAGATCCCGGATTTTACCCGATTTCAACCCCATGTCAACCATCTCTCCATGTTTAATCATTTCAGCAAAGGGTCTTCCAATCCCCGAGATGACCCGCTCATAATACGGTGCCTCCTGAATGTCTACAAAGGTCATCACCATCTCTGATTCGCTCATCGGGGGGGTTACCTGTGCGGCCATGCCCCTCCATCGTTGCGCATATTCCCTGAAGGATTCCCTAGGCTGCTTCTTGACTTTTGTCATTTGGTACCTGTCAGGGGCCATCTGGGCCTGAAAACTGTATTGGGTTAAGAAAGTATGGGCCAATTCCTCCCAGTTGTGGACTCGGGCGTTGTCAAGGCGGGCATACCAGATTCTTGCCTCCCCTGTTAAGCTTTTCTGGAACAGCTGTATTCTTAGCCCTTCGTCTTCGGCATAAGACCCGAGTTCTCCAATGTATATTTTCAAGTGTGTATAGGGGTCTCCCTTTCCATTGTATTTCTCAAACTCGGGGACCTTGAACTTTTCTGGATATCTGGCTCCGGGGAAAACACATAGATCCGAATAATTAACCCTGCCCAGGGAGCCTATGCCCCTTAGTGATTGGATGGTCTCCTCCATGTGTTTCATTTTTCTCCGAAGGTCGTCATTGTCCCCTTCTTCTGGGATAGTAATCACTGTCCTGCTAGGTATGGGAACGGCCTTTGGGATGACTGGCTCGTCCTTGAGTCGGGGTTGGTCCTCTTTAAGCAAGTTTGTACCATTTTTAGGAGGATTCTGATCATCCCCTAGTGGTGGAATATTATGCGATCCCTGGTTTGCCGGATCCTGTCTGATTAAGAACTGTTCCTTTAGCATTGTGGCCATTTCCATCATCTGTCTTTTAAAATCATCAAACTCCTCCCGAGATATGGAACTATGATTGGGAAGATCAGCCATTTCAGAGGTAGAGACCTAGGCTTTCTTAGACTGCGAACGGGTTTGAGGAGCAATCCTACAGAGACAATGGTTCGAAGTTTAGTCCTGGGGAAATGCAAAATGGATGCATGCTAAAACTGTAATTTTTTTGTGTGTGTTTTTTAATCTTTCCCTGTAAAACAGAAAGTTAGTAGTCCTTTAATGCAATAATCAATGCTAAACATGCTTTATTATGCTCCCCCAACTATTCCCTGCAATTCACAGAGGTTAGTAATCTCTTTTGACACAGAAAAGGGATATATGAATATTGAATGAGATCATGACATTTAGACATATAAACATAAAAAGGCATGAAGAGACTTTTCCTGCGTTGGGTTAATCTGAGGATGACCTATCCTAGGGTTACTCTCACGGGCTTTTTGGCATGAAGGTCCCCACATCTTCGCAATCTACTCGTTTGAGCCCTTTCGATTGGAGCGGATTTGGGTGGTGCGTTTCCTGAGCCATCTCCGGGGAGCAGCCCCTTCGAGTCCAGTAATAAGCAACCGACAGGTTCGCCTCAGGAGGAGGTACTCTCTCAATATACATTCACATTCATCGTCCTCACCGTATGCAAATGATTACTCAAACGTAAAGCAATTCCATTCAAATCATTCATCTATTCGACAAAACACGCATTCGCACAACAAAAATAAAAAATCAAAATATCGCATGCACACACATTTTATGAATTTTAAAGGATAGGATAGTATCACGATTTAAACGCGGCTTAAGCCCTCTAAATCTCCCCAGCAGAGTCGCCAGCTGTCGACGCCGGTTTTATCCGCTCGTCCTTTTTGTCTTTTCCAATTTAGCCTTTTGGTTTAGATGATTTTTGGAAAAGGTCGGCATTGAGATCGACGGGGTTTTGAAAGATCGTTTTTTTTTCTTTTTTTTATGATGAGTCGATTAACCAGAGTCGCCAGTTGGTATATTTGAAATGGATGTACCAACTCATCCGAGTTTTTTTTATTTTTTTATTTTTTTTATAAATCGCTGGCTCATATGTGACTCTGAATTAATTGGTCTGCGAATCGAGATTCATAGAGTTCGGGGGCTTGCTTTAAGTGAGGGGAAGGTGTTAGGCACCCCTCGACTCCCGTGAAACACGGTTACCGCAATCTTGATACTTTCCTATCCTTTATCTCATAAAATGTGTATGTGTGCGTGTGTGTGTGTGTCTGTGTGCCTGAATGAATGTTATGGTGAGTTCTGTATGGAAAAAATTCTTTCGGGTATTTTATGAAAGAGGCGTGCTTTATTTTGAAGAGTGCTTTAGGATGTCTTTTCCTTTAATACGAGAAAGCTTTATTTTTTATGAGAAAGATTTGATTTTAATCGTCAAAAGCCATGGAATTTTCATTAGGGGTTGTTTTGGCAAAACAAGAGTTTTAAACCTTCATCAAAATAGGAATCAAGATCTATACGTTGCTTTCGTAACTCAAATGAGGGGCAACTTCTAGTATCTCTTTCACCCTATGCACAACGGTTTAATAAAACGTTTCGTTCTTTTGTAAAATCCATTTTTCGTGACATTTGAAAATAACTTCTTTTAGCTTTTCCCGTAGGATAGGAATCAACCTTCGTTAGCGTTTCCCAAATTTTTAGCCTCGTGATGCTAATATCCTACTTTGATTGATTTTTAGAAAAGATCCTTATCGTTTAATCTTTTTGAAATCCTTTTGGCGCCTCAAAAATCTAATCAAATATAAACATGCGTCGGGGCTATCCATGGGCATGTAAGCCATCAAAATATCCCCGAACGCCAACAATCACATATTCCACTAATACGGGGCCTTAAACCCGATTCTCGCCTTAGCGTCGTTTTAAGGCCCGACAGTTACATATTACAAAACAAGCATCTTGAATCTATTACATACACCAAAACGTCCATCATCGGATTTGAACCACGGGGTCGCTTTCCTAGGCTCACAACCACGATTACTACATACTCACAAAATGAATACCACAATAACAACAACGTAGATTGCCTAACACATCCTAAAAATACAATCAATCAAACTACGCCTAATATATATCCATAAATAAGCTAGAAATTTCGTCAATTAGATATCATCGGATTATTGGGAAGAATCTTGTTCCAATGGAACCCTCACCAATAATCCCTAATCCATGATTTTTTCAACAATATTCTTGAAAATTGCAATTAAATTTAGCCAAATGACATGATAGAAGTTGCAAAAATAATGAGATTTTCACCTTGCAAATGATACCAAAATTGTGTAGAAACTTGTGTATTTGATTGAAATATGAGATATATTGATATAATCTAACAACAAAGAAACTTCCTCTCTTTTTTCTCTCAATTGTTGCAAGAATTTGTGCTATTTCTCTCTATTTCCGAGCTAAAACTGCTGCTGATTTTCTTCTTCTTCCGCCAAACTGCTCAACCTCCTGTATACTGTCCGAAGCTGAGTTTAAATAGGCTGGCCAAAGCCAGCCGCAGATCTATCTGCGGCTGGCCGCAGATGGATCTGCGGCTGGCCAGCTGGCTCGCCACTCAGCCCGGTTTTCGGGATCTGACTTTCCAGAAAGGCGCACTCATTTGGCCGCAGATCTATCCGCGGCTGGCGGGCTTGACTTTCTCGATTTTCGTGCCACGCCTCGATTTTCGTGCCGCAATGTCGGTTTTCGCCGACAGGCTCGTATTCTGCATTCCGGGAATTTCCGGGAAGCGCGCCACACCTTCCGAGCATGCCAAATTCGGATAGCCCTGCTGTCATGTCGATTTCGGCTGCAAATTATCATGGTGGCGTCGAGTGTTCGTATTTTTCCATCTTTTGCTCTCGCAGGCCGATCCTTTTGACGAATTTGCCCTCCTGTCAAGGTTAGTATACGAAGTGCAAAATTTGGGTGTCTACACCAACGATAACCTCCTGAGTGACTTTGGGGAAAGAGGCTGCCTCTACCCACTTGGTGAAATAATCGATTATGACGAAAATGAATCGGTGCCCGTTGCTTGCTTTGGGCTCTATTGGTCCGATCACGTCCATTCCCCACATTGAGAACGGCCACGGGGAGGTCATACAGTGCAGTTCATTGGGGGGCGTATGGATCACATTACCGTGCGCCTGACATTGGTAACACCGTTTGACATGATCATTACAGTCAGCTTTTAAGGTCAACCAATAATGCCCTGTTCTCAAAATCTTTTTGGCCAGCATCGGTCCACTCATGTGTGGCCCACACACTCCACCATGTATTTCGTTCATAATCCTTTGGGCCTGCGTCTCATCCACGCAATGCAACAGTCCCAAGCCAGCATCCCTCTTGTAGAGTGAATCCCCACTCAAGTAGAACTTCATCGCCATTTTTTGAATTCTCATCCTCTCAGTTCGACTCGCCTGGTCGGGAATGGATCTATCTCTCAGATATTCCCTGATGTTATGATACTAGGGCTGACTTGTCAACCCCACCTCGTCTGATAACACTGCCACATGTTCCTCATACGCCGGGGCATTCTGTATGGCTATCTCAACCTGCGGAATGTCTTTTCTTTTGATTATGTGGATTAAGGAGGCCAGGGTTGCCAATGCATCTGCAAAATCATTCCGACCCCGGGGGATATGTCGAAAAGCGATATCTTCGAACTCCTGCATCAGCTGGGTAACACAACGATGGTACGGGAGTAACCGAAGCTCTTTAGTGTTGTACACCCCGATTGCCTGTCTGATTACCAATTCTGAATCCCCGAACACTGCTAGCCTATTCACTCCCATGTCGCGGGCCAAGCGGAGTCCCAAGATACATCCCTCGTATTCAGCGGTGTTGTTCGAATTGCCGAAATGCAGTTTAGCGGCCACGGGGTATTGTTCTCCGGTGATAGAGACCAGGACTGCTCCGGCTCCTGCCCCTTCAGCATTCATGGCACCATCAAAATACAGCTTCCAGAACTGTCCCTCGTCATCACATTTCTCGCGTGATACCCAAAATATATCTTCGCCTGGAAGAGGAGTTTCCAAGGGCTCCATCCCTCCTGACGGGGTTTCTGCCAACTGATCTGCAATTCCCTGCCCTTTCATGGCCTTCTGAGTCACGTACACTATGTCGAACTGCTGTAGGATCAACTGCCATCTTGACAACCGACAATTCAGCATGGGCCTTCCAAAAATATATTTCAGGGGATCCATTCTTGATATCAGGTACGTCGTATGCCCATGGAGGTAGTGTTGTAATCTCCCTGCGGCCCAGGCCAGAGCACAACAGGTTTTTTCGATGGGAGTGTAATTTTGTTCACATTGGCTAAATCTTTTGCTGAGGTAATAGATGGCCTGCTCTTTACCTGCCTCATTCTTTTGTCCCAGCATACATCCCATCGCGATGGCGTTGACCGATATATACATAAACAGAGGGATCCCATCCTTCGGGGGTACCAGCACTGGTGCCTCTGCCAGCTGCTTTTTAACGGTTTGAAAAGCCTTCTGACATTGCCCATTCCACTCCTGGGAAGCCCCCTTTCTTAACAGTTTGAAAATGGGCTCACATGTAGTCGTTAAGTGGGATATAAAACGGCTGATAAAGTTTATCCTCCCGAGGAACCCTCTTATCTCCTTTTCTGTGTGAGGCGCCGGCATGTCCACAATGGCCCTAATCTTTGCTGGATCCAACTCAATGCCCCGATCACTAACCAGGAATCCCAAGAGCTTACCCGACTGCACTCCGAAAGCACACTTGGCTGGATTGAGTTTCAAATTATACTTTCTGAGCCGACCGAATAGCTTTTTGAGATGGGTTATATGATCAGCTTCTACCTTCGATTTCACAATAATGTCATCCACGTAGACCTCTATCTCCTTGTGCATCATATCGTGGAATAGGGCCATCATGGCTCTCTGATAAGTAGCCCCCGCATTTGTGAGACCAAAAGCCAATCGTCTGTAGCAGAAAGTGCCCCAAGGGGTGATGAATGCGGTCTTTTCCCGATCTTCTTCCGCCACCATTATCTGATGATATCCCGCGAAGCAATCCACAAAAGAGTACATTTCGTACTAGGCTGTGTTATCCACCAAGATGTGTATGAAAGGCACCGGAAAGTTATCTTTGAGACTGGCCTTGTTTAGATCTCTGTAGTCTACACATACCCTCACCTTTCCTCCAGGCTTAGCCACTGGGACTACATTGGATAGCCATTCCGGGTAAGTGGACACCATAATGATTCCGGCCCTGAATTGTTTAATGATCTCCTCTTTTACTTTTAAGCTCCACTCAGGTTTCAACTTCATTAGCTTCTGCTTGACAGGCCTGAAACCCTCCTTGATGGGCAACCGGTGGACCACGATGTCGGTGGACAATCCGATCATATCCTCGTGCGACCAGGCAAAGACATCCTCATATTGGCTTAGTAACTCAGCTATTTCCACTTTTTGGCTGGTGGTGAGGTCTATCCCTATCTTGAGTTCTTTTGGCTTGTCTGGGGTTCCAATATCAATGGTGATGGTTTGGTCCAAATTGGGTTTGGGTTTATCCTCGACCCATCCTTTGATCTCGTCAGGCGCATCGTCGTAATCTGTCTCGTCTTGCTCAATGCCCATCAAATCGAAATCCAGCTCAATGTCAAAATCATAATCATCATTCAAATTTGAAAGATCGTTTGTTGGGCAAGGATTACTCAATTCGGTACACCTGACATGAAACAAAATACTTGTCATATATAAATCATTTTCCACGATGATCGCATTTTCAAATAACACGAAGGAACGACATAATCATGCAGAAATAAGACACAACAAAAATAGAACTTCTTCATTCCCCCATCCTCTGGGGTCTACCACCCTGACGTCGGATTTAATTATTTACCCTTGTTTGGATATTATTGGCCTCACGGTCCAATTGTCGAGGGTCAGGTCAGACGATATGTGCTTGATGAGAGGTGGCTTTATACCGGACACTTCCCCGATGACCATGGCCACATCGCCCGAGTCTCCCTTCATACCTTCCTTAGGCATAATCAACCCTGCCCAATCGATGATAGGCACACTTTGTTGGGCTCCTGGTGTGGCAACATTCGTCCCCTCTTCATTGCTTATTAATTGTCCGGGGATATAGCACTGGGTTTCGAACTCTTCCGCGATCTCCTGTAGGAAACTTTCCTTTTTGGCCAATTCAATCATTTGTGGGGGCCAAATCTTCACCCCCTGCTCTAGTCACAGGCTCGCTAGTCCCCTGTTTATTGTTGACCGGGGTCACCGGGCTGCCAATCAATCGAATCGGGGCCATGCCCTGACGGCCTCTCCCTGCTATACCTCCATGATATCCCAAACCTGCCTTGCCTACCTGATGGGGTAGTTGAATGGGCTTGGTGATTCCTTGACTGCTTCTTCCTAACCCTTGTCCAGGCTGGAACTTCATCCTTATCATTTCCTTTGCAACAAAAGTAAGTTCTGGAGAGACCCTTGACTTCACGGCTGGAGCCCCCAAGCATCTGTGTTGGGGAGTGCTAATCTCTAATGCCTGAAAACTAGCTGGTGCCGCCGACTCATCCACATTGATTACTGGTAGGCCAGCCCTGGGAGGGGAATGGTCATCACATTCGGCCGAGATTGTTACCAGATTCCCATTGATGATTAGCTTGATTTGTTGATGGAGCGTAGAAGGCACTGCCCCGGCCATGTGTATCCACGGCCTCCCCAGTAACAGGTTATAACTGGCGGTGATGTCTAGAACCTGGAACGAAATATCAAAAGTACAGGGACCTATTTCCACTGGTAATTATATTTCCCCAATTGTATCCCTTCGGGAACCATCGAAAGCTCGCACCACCACGTGACTGGCCCGTAGGCGCTTGGGATTAATGTTCATCTTCTTCAATGTGCTGAGGGGACAAATATTCAATGCCGATCCCCCATCAATCAATACCCCATTCATGATATACCCTGAGGAGATTACCGCAATATGTAGCGGTTTCCGGTGTCCCCTTCCTTCCCTGGGTATGTCCTCATCTGCAAAGGATATCACGTCACTCTCCATCAAATGGCCCACCAGCTGGCCGAAACCTTCCTCACTAATTTCCTTGGGCACGTATGCCTCCTCCAGAACCTTCGTCAAAGTTTTGCAATGCCTATTGGATGACAACACTAGGTCCATGACTGATGTTAAGGTTGACTCCTCATTTAAAATCTGAATCCCCCTCGTTTCCGGATGATCCATCCTTCTCAAGAATTCTATGGCCCTGTCCTCGGAAATCTCTTCATTTTTTTTCTTTTGGCTTTCAAGGACTCGCCCGGGAAGATATAAGGGGTTCCCCTTTGTCGTCACAGAAGCACAACTGGCCGCTACCTCTGGCGTTCCCCCATAATTCCAGGGTACCGTCTTTAGACTACTGATAGGGATTTGCGGCCTCGCGGCAAGGAGGAGGGGCCTCGGAGCTGTCAACTTGACAGGTCCCTCCGTGCTATTCGGACTCACCCCTATCAATCTGATGGGCACTCCCCGTGCACTCCCATGCTCATGTATCACGTTGATCATCCCCTCAATTTCCTGCACATAGTTTAACCTCGGCGGCCCTCCAGCTTCACTGTCATCCGTCACATTGACCCCCCCTCCATCATGTCTTGGCAGGGGATTTGCTTTAACATTCGGGGAGTCTGGCTGTTCCACCACAATTTCCCCACTGTCAATCAGGTTTTGGATTCGATGCTTCAACGTCCAACAGTCTTGTGTATCATGGCCAGGGGAACTGGAGTGGTACGCACATCGCTTGCTCGGGTCAAACCTTCTACCCTTTGGGTCACTCGGTGGTGCCAAACCAACTATCTTCTTTTGGGCTACTAATACCGCTAATACTCGTTCAAGCGGTTCCCCAAGCGGGGTGAATACTCGATTTTGCGAGGCCTCATATCTCCTTCGTCCCTCTGCTCTTTGATCTGCGAAATTGGGCTGCCGGGATGGCCCTACCCTCTGCACCTGTACCGGAAGATGGCTTTCTGCCTTTTTGGACGAGCCCTGAAGGATGAGGGAAACGTCCTCCTCCTTTTTCTTTTGCACCCTTCGGGAAGTGCTGCCATAATGACCGCTTTGGATCTGTTCTGCCGCCGTTTCCAAAGCCGTGAGATCCCGAATTTTGCCGGATTTCAAACCCAGGTCCACCATTTCTCCGTGTTTTAACATTTCGGCGAAAGGTCTACCAATCCCTGATATGACTCGTTCATAATACGGTGCCTCTTGAATGTCTACAAAAGTCATCACCATCTCCGATTCGCTCATCGGAGGGTTCACTTGCGCGGCCATGCCCCTCCATCATTGCGCATATTCCCTGAAGGATTCCCTAGGCTGCTTCTTAACTTTTGTCATCTGGTACCTGTCAGGGGCCATCTGGGCCTGAAAGCTGTATTGGGTTAAGAAAGTATGGGCCAATTCCTCCCAGTTGTGGATTCGGGCGTTGTCAAGGCGGGCATACCAGATCCTCGCCTCCCCTGTTAAGCTTTTCTGGAATAGCTGCATCCTCAACCCCTCGTCCTCGGCATAAGACCCGAGTTCTCCAATGTATATTTTCAAATGCGTGTAGGGGTCTCCCTTTCCATTGTATTTTTCAAACTCGGGGACTTTGAACTTTTCTGGGTATCTGGCTCCGGGGAAAACACACAGATCCGAGTAATTGACTCTACCGAGGGAGCCTATGCCTCGCAGAGATTGGACGGTCTCCTCCATGTGTCTCATTTTTTTCCGAAGGTCGTCAGTGTCCCCCTCCTCTGGGATAGTAATCACTGTCTTGTTCGGTATGGGAACGACCCTTGGAATGACTGGCTCGTCCTTGAGTTGGGGTTGGTCATCCTTACCCAGGTTTGCAATATTTTTAGGAGGATTCTGGTCACCCCCTGGTGGTGGAATATTATGTGGTCCTTGGCTTGGCGGATCCTGTCTGAGTAGGAACTGCTCCTTTAGCATCGTGGCCATTTCCATCATCTGTTTTTTGAAGTCATCAAACTCTTCCCGAGATATGGAACCATGATTAGGAAGATCAGCCATTTCAGATGTAGAATTTTGGGCTTTCTTAGACTGCGAACGGGTTTGAGGAGCAATCCTACAAAACAACGGTTCGAAGTTTAGTCCGGGGAAATGAAAGGATATGGATGCATGCAAAAGCTGTAACTTTTTGTGCTTTCAGTTTTTTAATCTCTCCCTGTAAAACAGAAAGTTAGTAGTCCTTTAATGCAATAACCAACGCTAAGCATGTTTTATTATGCTTCCCCAACTATTCCCTGCAATTCACAGAGTTTAGTAATCTCTTTTGACACAGGAAAGGGATATATGAATATTGAATGAGATCATGACATTTAGACATATAAACGTAAAAAGGCATGAAGAGACTTTTCCTGCGTTGGGTTAATCTGAGGATGACCTATCCTAGGGTTACTCTCACGGGCTTTTCGGCATGAAGGTCCCCAAATCTTCGCAATCTACTCGTTTGAGCCCTTTCGATTGGAGCGGATTTGGGTGGTGTGTTTCCTGAGCCATCTCCGGGGAGCAGCCCCTTCGAGTCCAGTAATAAGCAACCGACAGGTTCGCCTCAGGAGGAGGTACTCTCTCAACATACATTCACATTCATCGTCCTCACCGTATGCAAATGATTACTTAAGAGTAAAGCAATTCCATTCAATCATTCATCTATTTGGACAAACACACAATCACACAACAAAAGAAACAAAAAAATCAAAATATCGCATGCACACACATTTTTATGAATTTTAAAGGATAGGATAGTATCAAGATTTGAATGCGGCTTAAACCCTCTAAAGTCCCCAGCAGAGTCGCCAGCTGTCGACGCCGGGTTTTTCTCGTCTCCTTTTTCTTTTCCCTTTTTTAGCCTTTTCGGTTTTAGGTGATTTGGGAAAAAGGTCGGCCTTGATGTCGACGGGGTTTTGAAAGATCGCTTTTTATGATGAGCCAATTAACCAGAGTCGCCAGTTGGTATATTTGAAATGGATGTACCAACTCATCCGAATTTTCGTTTTTTATAATTCGCTGGCTCATGTGTGACTCCGAATTAAATGGTTTGCGAATCGAGATTCATAGAGTTCGGGGGCTTGTTTAAGCGAGGGGAAGGTGTTAGGCACCCCCCGACTTTCGTGAAATACGGTTACCGCAATCTTGATGCTTTCCTATCCTTTAATTCATGAAACGTATATGCGTGCGTGTGTGTGTGTGTGTGCCTAAACGAAAGTTGTGGTGAGCTTGTATGAAAGAATCATTTGGATTTCTTAGGGAAAAATCGTGCTTTAGTTTTGAGAGTGCTTAAAAAGGTCTTTTCGGTATTTACGAGAAAGCCTTATTTTCTTATTGAGAAAGATTTGATTTTAAATTTACAAAAGCTATGAGATTTTTTATTAAGTGTTTGTTTTGGTAAAACATGAGTTTGTTAAACCTTAGCCAAAATAGGAATCGAGATTTATACGTTGCTTTCATAAATGATAGGCAATTTCTAGAATCTCTTTCGCCCTATGTATCAAGGTTTAGTAAAACGTTTACTTCTCTTTATAAAACCATTTTTTGTGACATTTGGAAACAACTTCCTTTTAGCTTTCTCGTAAAATAGGAATCGACTTTCATTAGCACTTCCCATTTTTTAGCCTCGTGATGCTAATATCCTACTTTGATTAATTTTAGCAAAATCTTTATTGTTTTGGCTTTGAAATCCTTTTATTGGGTGTTACAAATCGAACTAAATATGAAACGCGTAGGGGGCTATTCATGGGCATGTAAGCCATCAAAATATCCCCTAACGCCAACAATCACATATTTTACTATTACGGGGCCTTAAACCCGATTTTCGCTCTAGCGTCGTTTTAAGGCCCAACGATTACATGTTACAACAAAACGAGTACCTTGCATCGATTACATATGTCAAAACGTCCATCATCGGATTTGGACCACGGGGTCGCATTCCTAGGCTCACACCCGAGATTACTACATACCGGCAAAATGAATACTACAAAATTAAACAACACGGATTTGCCTAATACACCATGATATCCGAAAAATGATAATCTAAATAAATTACATCCAATAAATCACCATAAATAAGCTAGAAATTACACCAATTGGATATCCTCGGGTTATTAGGAAGAATTTTGTTCCGATGGAACCCTCACTAATAATCCCTAATCCATGATTTCACATCAATGTTCAAGAACAACTACATTCAAATTAATTCGGATGACAAAAAACTTGGCAAAAAAATGGTGTAACAAAATGCTAAAACAAATGATTTTTCACCTTGCAAATAATCCCCACAATATGTATGGATTTGTGTATTGAGTAGAGTAGAAAATATGAGATGTAATCTCACAAGATGGGTACAATTTCTCACTATTTCTCACTCCTTTCTCTCTTAATTTTTGTTGTTTTGTTGCTGTTTTTCCTTCCTTCCCGAGCTGCTGCTGCTGCTGGATTTTTTCTCTTCTTCCTCTCTTTTTTTTGTTCCTATATGCGAAATGGCCTGATAAGGGACTGCCAAGGGCAGCCGCAGATTGATCTGCGCCTGGCCGCAGATTGATCTGCGGCTGGCCCTTGGTTCTCCCCCCAGCCGCGCTCGAGTCCCGTGCCGTCTCGAGTTCCGTCCTTGGCCGCGGATTGATCTGCGGCTGACTGTGCTGATTTTCTCATTTTCCGCACCTCGTCTCGATTTTCGTGTCGTACCATTGATTTCCGTTGAAGGGCTTGCATTCTGCAGTCCAGAAATCGCCGAAAAACGTGCCATGCCGTCCGGGTAAGCGCAACGATCAGTAACTGACTCCCGACATTTGCGCGTCGTCGTGTCGGCCTCGATCTCGTCTAGTGGAGATGGCTTTGAGTTTCATCTTTATGTCCTCCTTCCATTCTCGTGGGCCGGGTTCGTGGACGAATTTTCCCTCTTGTCAGGGTTAGTATAGGAAGTGCAAAATTTGGGTGTCTACAGTGTTGATCGGAATGATACCTGACACGACATCTTGAGATGCTACTGTATCTCTCACCGACATATTGAATGGTCTAGATGTTGGGCGGCTTGGGGTAGTTGTTGGGGTAGGCTTGTTGGGATTGACCCCTTCGGCATTTCCTCCCTTCTTGGGGCACATCTTCGCTTAATGTCCTGTGGCTCCACAGTTGAAGCAAATGTTTTACTTAGGGTAAGGACAATTGTTGGTTAAATGTCCCTCTTGCTTGCAATTATAACAGGCATTCTTTCCCTTAAGGCATAACCCCTAGATGATGGTTACCACATATCTTGTAGGGCTCTATTGTTTTCTTCTTATTTTCCCTTTCTCTCTGGAAATTTCCCCCACCACCGAACTTTCTTTTCTTATTGCCTCCGCCATTCCCCCCTTTATTATTACCTCCCTCATTTCCATTTTTAGCGTTCTTTTCTTTATTATACTTTGTCATGGCTTTGCTGCCGCCCTCGATAATGATGGCCTTCTCGAGAATTTGGGAGTAATTCTCTAGCTGTAATACAGCTACCTTGTTGTTTATCCAGGGTTTTAAACCCTCCTCAAATCTTCTTGTTTTACACTCTTCCGTATCCACTTGATGTGGAGCGAAACGAGCGAGTTCATTAAATTTAGAGGCATATTGGGGAATAGTTATGTCCCCTTGCTTCAAGTTTAAGAACTGCACCTCCATGCGGTTCTTCATACTTTTTGGGAAATAGTTCTCGAAGAATATCTCCTTGAACCTTTCCCATGGTACCACACCTCCACCCGCACGAGCTTGGTTTACTTCCCACTAGAAGTTAGCTTTGCCCTTCATGAGGTAAGTGGCGAAGTTAGTTTTCTTATCTTCAGGAACCTCTACTATCTCAAAGGCCTTTTCTATCTCTTTTATCCAGCACTAAGCCTCTATAGGCTCAGCGGTTCCCTTGAATTCGGGAGGACCTATGTTTTTAAAGTTTTTGAATGAGACTTTATGTGGTTGGGGTTGTGGAGTAACATTGGTTGTAGATCGATTATCTAAAGCTCCTATTAACATATTTATGAATTGTTGCATAGGATCGGGAGTCAGACTTTCATTTTGTGCTTGTCCAATACTCTCACTACTAACACTTGGGGGTGTTGTTGCTCTTGTCTGAGGTCTCTTTGGTGCCATTTCTAAAAATAACGAAAATAAGCAAGTGTAAATATGAAAGCGTAAATAACTACGAGACATCTTTCTTAACAAACTTCTTATATAAAGAATATTCACATTACAATATTCGAGTGATTAAAATCACTTTATAACTATTAACACCCCTTATAAAAATAGGAATATTTAATTTACAATATTTAAAACATACTAATATAATACAAGTCTTTAGATTCCGATTAGAACCTCCTAACCCTTATATAAGCTTTATGGATCATGCTAGTCACCACGGATCTATTGATGTCATACCCCATATCTCCATTTGGCGAAGGAAAATTATTTATAACCTTCTGGAGATCGAAGTATGAAACACAACAGGCCAGTTTTATTTGATCACGATCCACTTGTAGTCGAATCGCTTCTTTTCGGGAAGTATCCAACTGGAGTTGTAGTTGATAGCACTTCTCAGCCTCATCCAACCATCTCCTTTCTAGTACTTCCACCAAGTCGTTGGCAGTTTTCTTGTTTGCCTCAGACTCTGCTTGAAGATACTCAATCATTTCACCTTGTGCAGCCTCATCTGCCTCCATCTCTGCGATAATTTCATCGTAAGTAGGTAAGTCAATTACATCATCTTCATCCTCCTCCTCTGCTGGGAGAATTTGATCTATTTCAGGAGCTATTACTGCCTCTCCGACATCTTGTAGTTCCAAGTCATGGTTGTGCCCCAACGAATCATCCTCATCTCCGGATGTATCGTTGAAGTACTCGATCATTGGGTTATAACCCCTAGGATCTTCCATTGGACCTTCAATCTCCTCACCAGGTGTGTATGTTGGTTTCATTATTACTTCGTTAATATCTCTCCATTCTGGTTCTCCAGCCATCTTTACAAAAGAGTGTAGCTTTTATTAGTATATTTCTTTCACACAATGTCTTTTATGTAATAAGTTTTATTAAGATTTATTAATATCTTTTAGTTGTCTATAGACTCTTCACAAGTCCATTTAAGCCTAACTTCATCAGATTATACCTTAAAGTACTCGTTACTTTAGAACTATAATCTATAACTCTGATACCAAATATAATGCCCCCGAATTCGGGCGCTGGCCGCCAGAACAAGGGTCCGACGTTATCTCGTACTTATTTCGTAATTTAACCAATGATCTCATAATCATATTGGTTAAATTAGTCTATTACAGACTATAAATTATAAATTTCCTTAACTTCCTCCCTGGATCTATTCTTGATCTCAATCTCATTCCTTCTACAAGTATCAACTTGTAGTTCATTTGTATATATGGATAAGACCATATATATATCGGTCCAATTTGTAACCCTATTATTTAGATATTCTATCATTTATAAGCTTTATATGTGTGACGAACGAGAATTTTTGTAACTTATTTTAAATATTTATTGATTGAATAAATATTTTTTGATGATTTGATTGTTGAATTAATTGATGAATTTGTGGTAGATTAATTTAATTATATGTGTTACATTAATTAGATTAATGTGGAGAAGTTTTATATTTAAAGTATGTGTTTAATTGAATTTATTTGATTAAATACATTATTTAAATAAGTATAATGTTATTTCTAATTAATTTCATTATTAGTTAGAGACTTAATAATATGTCATTATTAATAAATAAGAATTTTATTTATATGACTATGTGATTTAATGTAGAATTATTCTATTTTATTTATTTGATTTTAGTAAGATTATTTAGTTGATTAAAGTGCAACATGAAACTATATAATAAGTAGTTTATTAAAATAAATGAGAAAGGAGGAATAAGTGTGCTTACCAAACGAAGCCTTAGTGGGGGTTGGAGTCAGTTAACCCATGATGGGATTAACTGACACCCACTCATCAGACTAAATTCAATTCACGTATTTTATTATCATTATTTTCTAAGCCTAATCAGAGAAATACAGAGAGAAAAGGAGAGAAATTTGTGAAACTCTTGAGATTGAAGAAGGAAATCATTCATCTCCTTGCATCATTTAAAGCATTTAATTGAAGGTAATCCTTCTAAATTAAGTTTTTTATTTATGTTCTGATGAGTTTATTCCATGAATGTATGTTTAGAGTTCTCTGTATTTTCTGTAATTTGATTTCTATGGCTAAATCTTTAAATAACTTGATGTTAAGTGTTAGAAAGCATGTATGTATGTATGTTATATGATTTATAGATGATTTAGAGTAATTAATCTCATGAAATCATGTTTAATTGAAGTTCTGAAAAGTTACAGAGTAGTACAGTGTACGAACATGGTTTGAATGTATGAAATTGAAGTCTGTGTTGCTAGTTAATTAGATAAATTGATAACTTACTTTGATTATGCATGTATAAATGAAGAAAATCAGTTTTAAACGGTTCAATTTGGTTGTGTAACGAACCTGTTATATGTGATTTTATAGAAATTGTAGAAGCTCTGATAAACTGATAAGAAACCTCAAATTTGATTCTTAGATTCATGAATTATGTGATTTAAGTTATTAGAATTATGCTAGAAGGCTTGGGTAACAATTATTTATGTATTATAATGTCTGGGTATGTTTAATTTGTCGATTAGAATAACAAGATTGGAAAATTTGCCCTGTTTGTGCGTTCTTCGCGAACTGTAGAAACTGGAATTCGTGATTCTCGCCTCGGCGAGAATTTCGTGAAGAAATTCCTCGCCCCGGCGAGAATTTTATGAAGGGATTCCTCGGCCCGACGAGGAATTAAAAATAAAAAAAAAGGGAGTAAAAAGACGAGAGTATAAATTTTCTTCTTTCTTTGAGATCATGTTATGATATCGTAGACATACCTAAAGCTTAGGCTAAGGTATAAAATGAATACTGAAATACTGTAATGGGTGGTAAGCATAAACCCATTGATTGTTCGATGTCAACTGAGCTATTAAAATAGAAATTTTGGATGAGAATGAGTTCTGAAGTGTTTATAATACTGTAGCTAATTATTGTTACTGTTTTATAAACGGAATGTATAGATTGATTTAAAGAACGTGAGTTTTAAATTTATAGTCTACGCACGAGGCAAGTATCTTATCCCTACTTTTACATTTACACAAGTTTTCTACCTTGATTTCAATCACGCAAGCTCCTGAATTTAATTCTCGTACCATATATGTTTCATGATGCTACTATTTACTCGAGCAAGTTATTATTTCTATTCCATTCAATTTCATGGATTCAATGAGACGTTTTAAATCCCTCTTTGTAATGCTTCAGTTATATAGAACGTATTCAATCGTACCTTTTGTGAGATTTAGTTTTGATTCTCGAATTATACCTTTTGAATCTTGATTGACTAGCGAACCCTTATTGATTCGACTAGTCCATAGTTGATGAGCGTTCTAAATTCTAGAAACGTTATTGAAGTAAATCCAAACCAAACTTCCTTTGGTGCGGACTCCGATGTCAAACTGAGATGAACAACCCTTATATAGGGGATTTTATTTATGCAATAGCGTTAAGATATTGTGTACATACATGGTACAAAGGGCTAATCCCCCTGAGTACGAGAAGCAAGGTCCATATAGTCTTATGACTGTTAAAGTTTTAAAGTAGAAATTCTTGATAACCTGGGACATAGTTCGTGGTCTTAAGACTCTCAGACGTTCTTTTGAATATTGTCTTACATTCTTGACTCAAAAGCTAAATCTTCGATTACTCAATATCCATTAATTATTTCGCATGTTATTATTACTGTTATTGTTATACTTGTTGGTCAATCATTGCTCACCCTTGCATAATAACATTGCAGCTAAGGTTGAAAGAACTAATGAGCCATCTACTAGTAAGGGCAAAGGAAAAGCAAACAAGTGATGAAGACTTGTTGTACTTATTTTAATGATGTTATGTAATAGATTTAATTTATGTTTCCGCACTGATGTTATGTTAAGGTTAGATGACCTGGAATTTATTTATGAATGATGTTGTAACCCTTAATAGGAGATTTCTATTTTTATTAATAGTATTTTCATTATGAATGAATGGGTAGTTAGATGTGATGTGATGTATATGGATACTGAACACCAAATCCTGATGAAACAGAGTACTCGGATTTGGGGGTGTCACAGGTTGGTATCAGAGCTGTAGGTTATGAACCTTAGGTGGGGAAACCTTAGGGTAGTAGCCTTTTAAGAGTCAGAAAATATAGTGGTGATAAACTCTTACCGAGTTATAAGGAATGAATTTTGGAATTCATTAAAGATAATAAAAGACTTTATGTGCTATGTGCTTATGTGTTAACAACCTATGTGTTGCGATTAGTACCGAGTATTAATTAAAATTTAAACTTTGTTGTCAGGATGTCGGATGTTAGAGGATCCAGTCAGCCTAGGGATGTTGAGCCCCGAGTGGCTGGAGAGGAGGAGCCCCGTGATATCCATGTTATCCGGGAGCAGTTGATACACAGAGAGCCATCTCCATTGATCACGGTTGAGGGTTAGGAGTCTGAGCCTGAGTCTGATCCAGAGGAGGATCTTGAGGAGGTAGAGGCTGAGGATGATGATGAGGATTCTGAGGAGGTACCCCTTACCTCTGTTGATGTTGAGATGTACGATGCCTTGTATGATCGTACCATAGAGTTGCAGGACAGAGTCAGAGATTGGGAGAGACTTACAAATATACGCCAGACTTTTATAGAACAGAAGGATGAGAAGATTGAGGATCTTGAGATACGTCTTGGAGATATAGAATGGAAGTTAGTTCAGGCAGAGAGTCAAAAAGAAGACTTGCTGGCTGAGAATGAAAAGATGAAACTTAAGATTCAGAAATTAAAGGATGACCTGAGTGAGGAGTCAGCAGAACGTGCGAGAGCAGAGGATGCTTGGATGAATAACGCTCGACGTGCAGAAATTTTCGAAGAAGGGGAACGGGCAAAGAAGGCCAAGATTGAGGAGACGGACTATACTTTCCAGACAGCGATTCATAGGGCCCAGGATCAAGTTCTCCACTATCCAGTTCAGTTCGAGGACTTGCCATGGTACATGTTGGATCACAGGACGATGTGCCGTATCATGGAGGAAGAACGTAGACAGGCAGTTCGACGCCTTAGTAGGCCGTGATAGGAGAAGTTTTTGAATTATGTGTAAATATTTATGATGTTTTATGATGTAAATTCCAGCGTGATTATACACAATGGAATATGACTATTTAATCCTAAAGATTGTTTGATCTTGGGATAGTTGATGTTAATAGCAGTGATGCTATCTTTTTATGTTTAAGACCTTTGAATTAATGAAATATCAGTTTTATTTGAAGATGTTATGTGTTAAATGTTTAACATGAATTGTTTGAGTTAAATGTTGAACACTTGAGAAAATTGAGTGTTAATCTAATAAGCGCATATTCTTGAACAGAAAATGCCGTCGAGACGCCAACCATGTCAACAAGCTCAGAAGAGCTCTACCAATAACAACGACGCCAATGCTAACCCCGTTCAGCAGTTGGTAGACCTTTTAGCTGGAGCACTTGCGAATCAGCCACAAGCTCCACCTGTGACGTCATTTAAGGATTTCAAAGCGGTAGGACCGCCAGAATTTAAGGGTTCCCTGAACCCGATCGAAGCCCAAACTTGGGTGATTGAAATGGAGAAAGTATTTGACGTTGCGAGGGTTAGTGAAGACCAAAAGACTTCCTTCGCAACGTTTATGCTTAACTCAGAAGCTAGTTATTGGTGGCAAGCGAATAAGGTTCGAGGATGTCAGGGTGTGATTGCGTGGGAGAGGTTTAAGGAAATGTTTTTTGAGATGTACTTTCCAACGAGCTCGCGTAACCAGATGGAGATTCAATTTCTAGAGCTGAAACAGGGTACCATGACTGTACCGGAGTACGCGGCGAAGTTTAACGAGTTGGCTAGGTTCGCAACTTATCAAGTAAACACCGAGGAGAGGAAGGCGAGGAGGTTTGAACAAGGATTGAAGCCGTGGTTGTATAGCAAGGTGTCAATGTTCCAATTGAACACTTTTGCTGGAGTTTTGGAAAAGGCGATCATCGCAGAAGGTGGGAGTGATGCTCTAACCAAGTATAACCAGGAGCAGAAGAAGAAGAAGGGTGAAAATGAGAATAATAAGGCAAGTGGTAGTAGCAGTGGTGGTCACAACCAGAAGAGAAAGTGGAATGATAATGGATCTGCTGGAAGTCAACAGGGAGGTCAAAAGAAGAAGATAGAAGCATGTGTCACGTGTGGGAAGAATCACATAGGGATTTTCCTGAAGGGGAAGAGGGTGTGCTACAATTGTAACTAGGAGGGCCACATAGCACCGAATTATCCGAATCCGAAGAAGGGCGCTTGTTTCACATGTGGATCGAAGGATCATTTGGCTAGGTATTTCCCCAAGAAAGCAGCAGCAGGAACAGGATCGGGAGGAAATAAGGGAAACAGTGGTGGTAGTACGTTGGCTATAACCGGATCAGCACCAACAAACCGACCTACGGGTAGGACTTTCAACATGACCGTGCAAGATGCTATGCAGTCTCGTGATGTGGTGTCAGGTATCATTCCGATCAATAATATAGATGCTTATGTATTGTTTGATTCGGGTGCTACTTGTTCATTTATATCCGATGACTTTGCTAAGGACTTACAATTGCCTAGGGAGGAATTAGACTACCCTTTGAACATAGAAATTGCGAATAGGGAGGTAATTCCTGTTAGGTATGTACACAAGAACTGTAGAGTGAACATTAAGGGAAACGTGATGACAGTAGATCTGATCCCAATCAAACTTGGGGAATTCGACGTTATTCTGGGTATGGATTGGTTATTCAATTATGGAGCGATAATTGATTGCCAAAAGAAACGTATTAACCTTATGACTCCGTCAAAGGTAGTATTTTACGGCAGCAAATCACCTAGACAAGCGAGTTGTCTGACGATGATGCAGGCCAGGAAGTTGTTAAGACAAGGCTGTGTTGGACACTTAGCCTACATAGTTGATACTCGAAAAGAGAGTCCGAAATTAGAAGAAATACCTGTTGTAAGGGACTTTGTAGACGTCTTTCCCGATGATTTGTCGGGACTTCCGCCAGACAGGGAAGTTGAGTTTGTAATCGATTTGGCGCCAGGAACTGCCCCGATATCGAAAGCTCCGTACCGTATGGCCCCAGTAGAGATGAAAGAATTGATGGTACAGTTACAAGAACTTTTAGATAAGAAATATATTTAGCCGAGCGTATCATCGTGGGGAGCGCCGGTATTGTTTGTTAAAAAGAAAGACGGATTGATGCGACTTTGCATTGATTACAGAGAGTTGAACAAGGTCACGATTAAGAATAAATACCCGTTTCCAAGAATCGACGACTTGTTCGATCAGTTGAAAGGAGCTAGATATTTCTCGCAGATAGATTTGAGGAGTAGGTATCATCAACTGAAGGTGAGGAAGGAAGATGTACCGAAGACAGCGTTCAGAACTCGTTATGGTCATTACGAGTTTCTGGTGATGTCATTTGGTCTAACAAATGCTCCTGCAGCATTTATGGACCTAATGAACATGGTGTTTAAGCCGTTTTTGGACAAGTTCGTAGTAGTATTCATTGACGATATTCTAATTTATTCCAAAACCAAGGAAGAACATGCAGAGCATTTGAAGTTGACATTGGAAGCGTTAAGAAGAGAGAAGTTATACGCTAAATTTTCTAAGTGTGAATTTTGGATAGAGCGAGTGCAATTTCTTGGACATGTGATTGATAAGGATGAGATTTCGGTGGATCCGTCAAAGGTTGAAGCGGTGCTTAACTGGGATCAGCCGAAAACGCCATCGGAAGTAAGGAGTTTCCTCGGATTAGCAGGTTACTACAGGAGATTCATTTAAGATTTTTCCAAAATCGTAACCCCGTTAACGAATTTGACTAGGAAGACGGTGAAGTTCGTTTGGACGGAGAAGTGTGAGGAAAGCTTTCAAGAATTAAAGAAGAGGTTGAGTACGGCGCCTGTGTTATCTCTACCGGATAGCATAGGTAATTTTGTGGTGTATAGTAATGCGTTGCATAAAGGACTAGGTTGTGTGCTTGAGCAGAACGGTAAGGTCATTGTGTATGCGTCACGACAATTAAAGGACTATGAGAAGGGGTATCCTACCCATGATTTGGAATTGGCCGCAATGGTGTTTGCTTTGAAGATATGGAGACACTATCTTTACGGGGAGAAGTGTGAAATATATACAGACCACAAGTGTCTGAAATATATTTTTACACAGAAGGATCTGAACATGCGTCAGAGGAGATGGTTGGAACTAATAAAAGATTACGATTGCGAGATTTTATACCATCCGGGTAAAGCGAACGTTGTGGCCGATGCTTTAAGCAGAAAGGGACGGGAGAAACTATTTATGTTAACTTCTCAGGAGGAGTTAATTACGGAAATGACGAAATTAGAATTGGAGGTGAAATATCCGAAGGAGAATGATGAAAAGTTATTTAAATTGAGAATCGGTTCAACTTTGGTGGATAAGGTTAAGGAAGCACAAATGTAGGACGAAGAATGTGAGAGAATCAGGAAAAGAATATCTGGAGGTGATGAAGTGAAATTTAAAGTGGATAATGAAGGAGTATTGAGATTCGAGGGAAGGATTTGGGTTCCGCCAGTACAAGAGGTTAAGGAGAAAATTTTGAGTGAGGCTCATAATTCGAGATATTCGATTCATCCGGGTAGTACGAAGATGTACCAAGATCTCCGACAGCATTTTTGGTGGCCGAATATGAAGAGAGACGTTGCCGATTGTGTAACCAAGTGTTTGACATGTCAGAAAGTTAAAGCCAAACATCAGAGGCCAAGTGGACTATTACATCCGTTAGAAATCCCAGAATGGAAATAGGAACACATCACCATGGATTTCGTGGTAGGTCTTCTGACGACTCAGAAAGGTTTCGACGCAGTATGGGTTATCATGGATCGACTGACGAAATCAGTACATTTTCTACCGATCAAGATAAGATTCAACCTAGATCAGTTGGCGAAGTTGTATGTCAAGGAGATTATTTCGAGGCACGGTGTTCCAATATCTATTGTCTCAGATAGGGATCCGCACTTCACATCGAACTTTTGGAAACGACTATAGAAATGCTTTGGAACGCAGTTACGAATGAGTACGGCATATCATCCACAGACCGACGGACAGAGCGAAAGAACGATTCAGACATTGGAAGATATGTTACGAGCTTGCATTATGGACTTCAAAGGAAATTGGGATGATCATCTACCATTGGTGAAATTTGCTTACAACAATAGTTACCACGCAAGTATTGGCATGCCGCCTTACGAAGCGTTGTACGGTAGAAAGTGCAGAACTCTATTATGCTGGGATGAAGTTGGCGAACGTCAATTGCTCGGACCAAAACTGGTACAACAGACCACAAAAATTGTTAAAGTGATCAGGGCAAGATTGATAGCATCTCAGGATAAACAGAAGAAGTACGCCGATCAACATCGTAAGGATCGAGAGTTTGACTCTGGTAGCTATGTTTTTTTGAAAGTATCTCCCTGGAAAAGGGAAGATTCGTTTTGGTAAAAAGGGAAAACTGAGCCCGAGGTTCATTGGACCCTTTGAAGTGTTAAGAAGAGTTGGTGAGGTCGCTTATGAGGTAGCTTTACCTCCAGCGCTGGAACACATCCACAATGTCTTTCATGTCTCGGTGTTACGACCATACAAGCCCGACTACAAGCATGTCATAGAGTTTGAACCCCTAGAAGTTGAGAAAGATTTGTCTTACGAAGAAGAGTTTGTTCAGATAGTTGACAGAAAGAGCAAGTGCTAAGAAATAAAATTATACCTTCTGTTAAGGTGATCTGGAGGAACCACAACGCTGAAGAAGCTACGTGGGAACTCGAAGATCAAATGATGAGAAATTATCCTCAGTTATTTGCTTAATCTATGTGTAGGGATTCTGGGGACAGAATCTTTGTAAGGGGGGGGGGGGAGAATGTAACGGGACGAGTTAATTGAGTCGTGATTCTGGGGACAGAATCCTTTTAAGGGGGGAAAGATGTGACGAACGAGAATTTTTGTAACTTATTTTAAATATTTATTGATTGAATAAATATTTTTCGATGATTTGATTGTTGAATTAATTGATTAATTGATGAATTTGTGGTAGATTAATTTAATTATATGTGTTACATTAATTAGATTAATGTGGAGAAGTTTTATATTTAAAGTATGTGTTTAATTGAATTTATTTGATTAAATACATTATTTAAATAAGTATAATGTTATTTCTAATTAATTTAATTATTAATTAGAGACTTAATAATTTGTCATTATTAATAAATAAGAATTTTATTTATATGACTATGTGATTTAATGTAGAATTATTCTATTTTATTTATTTGATTTTAGTAAGATTATTTAGTTGATTAAAGTGCAACATGAAACTATATAATAAGTAGTTTATTAAAATAAATGAGAAAGGAGAAATAAGTGTGCTTACCAAACGAAGCGTTAGTGGGGGTTGGAGTCAGTTAACCCATGATGGGATTAACTAACACCTACTCATCAGACTAAATTCAATTCACGTATTTTATTATCATTATTTTCTAAGCCTAATCAGAGAAATACAGAGAGAAAAGGAGAGAAATTTGTGAAACTCTTGAGATTGAAGAAGGAAATCATTCATCTCCTTGCATCATTTAAAGATTTAATTGAAGGTAATCCTTCTAAATTAAGTTTTTAATTTATGTTCTGATGAGTTTATTCCATGAACGTATGTTTAGAGTTCTCTATATTTTCAGTAATTTGATTTCTATGGCTAAATCTTTAAATAACTTGATGTTAAGTGTTAGAAAGCATGTATGTATGTATGTATGTTATATGATTTATAGATGATTTAGAGTAATTAATCTCATGAAATCATGTTTAATTGAAGTTCTGAAAAGTTACAGAGTAGTACAGTGTACGAACATGGTATGAATGTATGAAATTGAAGTCTGTGTTGCTAGTTAATTGGATAAATTGATAACTTACTTTGATTATGCATATATAAATGAAGAAAACAAGTTTTAAATGGTTCAATTTGGTTGTGTAACGAACCTGTTATGTGTGATTTTATAGAAATTGTAGAAACTCTGATAAACTGATAAGAAACCTCAAATTTGATTCTTAGATTCATGAATTATGTGATTTAAGTTGTTAGAATTATGCTAGAAGGCTTGGGTAACAATTATTTATGTATTATAATGTCTGGGTATGTTTAATTTGACGATTATAATAACAAGATTGAAAATTTTGGCCTGTTTCTGCGTTCTTCGCGAACTGCAGAAACTGGAATTCGTGATTCTCGCCCCAGCGAGAATTTTGTGAAGGAAATTCTCGCCCCGGCGGGAGCTCGCCCCGGCGAGAATTTTGTGAAGAAATTCCTCGCCCCGACGAGAATTTTATGAAGGGATTCCTCGGCCCGGCGAAGAATTATAAAAAAAAGGGAGTAAAAAGACGAGAGTATAAATTTTCTTCTTTCTTTGAGATCATGTTATGATATCGTAGACATACCTAAAGCTTAGGCTAAGGTATAAAATGAATACTGAAATACTGTAATGGGTGGTAAGCATAAACCCATTGATTGTTTGATGTCAACTGAGCTATTAAAATAGAAATTTTAGATGAGAATGAGTTCTGAAGTGTTTATAATGCTGTAAGTAATTATTGTTACTGTTTTATAAACGGAATGTATATGTTGATTTAAAGAACGTGAGTTTTAAATTTATAGTCTACGCACGAGGCAGGTATCTTATCCCTACTTTTACATTTACACAAGTTTTCTACCTTGATTTCAATCACGCAAGCTCCTGAATTTAATTCTCGTACCATATATGTTTCATGATGCTACTATTTACTCGAGCAAATTATTATTTCTATTCCATTCAATTTCATGGATTCAATGAGACGTTTTAAATCCCTCTTTGTAATGCTTCAGTTATATAGAACGTATTCAATCGTACCTTTTGTGAGATTTAGTTTTGATTCTCGAATTATATCTTTTGAATCTTGATTGACTAGCGAACCCTTATTGATTCGACTAGTCCATAGTTGATGAGCGTTCTAAATTCTAGAAACGTTATTGAAGTAAATCCAAACCAAACTTCCTTTGGTGCTAACTCTGATGTCAAACTGAGATGAACAACCATTATATAGGGGATTTTATTTACGCAATAGCGTTAAGATGTTGTGCACATACATGGTACAAAGGGCTGATCCTCCTGAGTACGAGAAGCAAGGTCCATATAGTCTTATGACTGTTAAAGGTTTAAAGTAGAAATACTTGATAACCTGGGACATAGTTCGTGGCCTTAAGACCCTCAGACGTTCTTTTGAATATTGTCTTACATTCTTGACTCAAAAGCTAAATCTTCGATTATTCAATATCCATTAATTATTTCGCATGTTATTATTACTGTTATTGTTATACTTGTTGGTCAATCATTGCTCACCCTTGCATAATAACATTGCAGCTAAGGTTGAAAGAACTGATGAGCCATCTACTAGTAAGGGCAAAGGAAAAGCAAATAAGTGATGAAGACTTGTTGTACTTATTTTAATGATGTTATGTAATAGATTTAATTTATGTTTCCGCACTGATGTTATGTTAAGGTTAGATGACCTGGGATTTATTTATGAATGATGTTGTAACCCTTAATGGGAGATTTCTATTTTTATTAATAGTATTTTCATTATGAATGAATGGGTAGTTAGATGTGATGTGATGTATATGGATAGTGAACACCAAATCCTGAGGAAACAGAGTACTCGGATTTGAGGGTGTCACGGGTTGGTATCAGAGCTGTAGGTTATGAACTTTAGGTGGGGAAACCTTAGGGTAGTAGCCTTTTAAGAGTCAGAAAATATAGTGGTGATAAACTCTTATCGAGTTATAAGGAATGAATTTTGGAATTTATTAAAGATAATAAAAGACTTTATGTGCTATGTGCTTATGTGTTAACAACCTATGTGTTGCGATTAGTACCGAGTATTAATTAAAATTTAAACTTTGTTGTCAGGATGTCGGATGTTAGAGGATCCAGTCAGCCTAGGGATGTTGAGCCCCGAGTGGCTGGAGAGGAGGAGCCCCGTGATATCCATGTTATCCGGGAGCAGTTGATACACAGAGAGCCATCTCCATTGATCACGGTTGAGGGTCAGGAGTATGGGTCTGAGTCTGATCCAGAGGAGGATCCTGAGGAGGTAGAGGCTGAGGATGATGATGAGGATTCTGAGGAGGTACCCCTTACCTCTGTTGATGTTGAGATGTACGATGCCTTGTATGATCGTACCATAGAGTTGCAGGACAGAGTCAGAGATTGGGAGAGACTGATAAATATACACCAGACTTTTATAGAACAGAAGGATGAGAAGATTGAGGATCTTGAGATACGTATTGGAGATGTAGAATGGAAGTTAGTTCAGGTAGAGAGTCAAAAAGAAGACTTGCTGGCTGAGAATGAAAAGATGAAACTTGAGATTTAGAAATTAAAGGATTACCTGAGTGAGGAGTCAGCAGAACGTGTGAGAGCAAAGGATGTTTGGATGAATAACGCTCGACGTGCAGAAATTTCCGAAGAAGGGGAACGGGCAAAGAAGGCCAAGATTGAGGAGACGGACTATACTTTCCAGACAGCGATTCAGTTCTCCACTATCCAGTTCAGTTTGAGGACTTGCCATATTGGTACATGTTGGATCGCAGGACGATGTGCCGTATCATAGAAGAAGAACGTAAACAGGCAGTTCGACGCCTTAATAGGTCATGATAAGAGAAGTTTTTGAATTATGTGTAAATATTTATGATGTTTTATGATGTAAATTCCAGCGTGATTATACACAATGGAATATGACTATTTAATCCTAAAGATTGTTTGATCTTGGGATAGTTGATGTTAATAGCAGTGATGCTATCTTTTTATGTTTAAGACCTTTGAATTAATGAAATATCAGTTTTATTTGAAGATGTTATGTGTTAAATGTTTAACATGAATTGTTTGAGTTAAATGTTGAACACTTGAGAAAATTGAGTGTTAATCTAATAAGCGCATATTCTTGAACAAAAAATGCCACCGAGACGCCAACCACGTCAACAAGCTCAGAAGAGCTCTACCAATAACAACGACGCCAATGCTAACCCCGTTCAGCAGTTGGTAGACCTTTTAGCTGGAGCACTTGCGAATCAGCCGCAAGCTCCACCTGTGACGTCCTTTAAGGATTTCAAAGCGGTAGGACCGCCAGAATTTAAGGGTTCCCTGAACCCGATCGAAGCCCAAACTTGGGTGATGGAAATGGAGAAAGTATTTGACGTTGCGAGGGTTAGTGAAGACCAAAAGACTTCCTTCGCAACGTTTATGCTTAAGTCAGAAGCTAGTTATTGGTGGCAAGCGAATAAGGTTCGAGGAGGTCAGGGTGTGATTGCATGGGAGAGGTTTAAGGAAATGTTTTTCGAGATGTACTTTCCAACGAGCTCGCGTAACCAGATGGGGATTCAATTTTTAGAGCTGAAACAGGGTACCATGACTGTACCAGAGTACGCGGCGAAGTTTAACGAGTTGGCTAGGTTCGCAGCTTATCAAGTAAACACCGATGAGAGGAAGGCGAGGAGGTTTGAACAAGGATTGAAGCTGTGGTTGTATAGCAAGGTGTCAATGTTCCAATTGAACACTTTTGCTGGAATTTTGGAAAAGGCGATCATCGCAGAAGGTGGGAGTGATGCTCTAACCAAGTATAACCAGGAGTAGAAGAAGAAGAAGGGTGAAAATGAGAATAATAAAGCAAGTGGTAGTAGCAGTGGTGGTCACAACCAGAAGAGAAAGTGGAATGATAATGGATCTGCTAGAAGTCAACATGGAGGTCAGAAGAAGAAGATAGAAGCATGTGTCACGTGTGGGAAGAATCACATAGGGATTTGCCTGAAGGGGAAGTGTAATGTCCAGGAATTTCTAAACATTGTATTGAATTATTTTAATATATGAAATTCGTTTTATTTAATTTTACGAATTTAATTTGGATCCAAGTAAGAATTATTATTTAATTAAATAATTATATGGTCCAATAATTTTCTTGCATTAGAAAGGGCTCATTAATAGTCTGATTAGTGGGCTAACCCTAAGAAATTAATTGCAAGAAAATTGGGAAGAAATTAATAAATAAATAATTTTATCACTATCGGATTAAAATAATTCAAATACAAAATTATGGTTAAAATAAATATTTTAAATAAATAAATTAATTGGTTTAGTTATTTGATTTAGAATATTAGGAATGCAATGTGGTTAATTTAATTTGGGTCATTCTCTTTTATTTAGATTGACCCATTGCTTTAATTAGTTGATTGAACCCAAATTTTAGTGAGCCCAATATCCTTTCTATATTTTTCTCTGTGGGCCGAACCAAATGGGCTGAGCCCATTCCTTATCCATTTCCCTTCTTTCCGGCCGGGTTGATTTAATTCCAGATGGGTTAAGCCCAATTTCATTTCCAGTTGGGTTAGGTCTTGGCAGCGGGCGGATCCACAAGTTTGGGGGAAATACCAGTTATTAGACTTAGGATAACCAAGCAAACCTCTCAATTCAGATAAGCGACCAAAGAACCAAACCCTAGCAGCTCAAATCAGTCGAGACCGAGCAATCAGAGATGGGGGTCGCTAGGGCTGGCAATCGGACGGGACAAGGGCGAGTGATGGGAAGGAGAGTCGCCAGGCATGCGCCGACGACGGCGTGAGGAACCAGCGGGCTATCCAAGGACTGAAGCGAACGACCGGTCATTCGACGTTCGGACCAAGGGGTCCAGGAGTTCGGCGACGCGACCGGTGTCAGCGCACGCGTGGCTCGAGGCTGCCGGCGATGACAATCGGCTCAATGGGAATGACCGACCGACCCCTCCCTCCTACCGATGGGTTTTGAAGAACCAATTTAGGTAATACCCAGTTCATTGGGTAATCGATTCTCTATAAATTGGGCACCCAAACCCTAATTGGAGCTGCTAGAATTTTATTTCAAATTAGAAAAGAAATCGTCACAGAGAGAGAGAGAGAGAGAGCCAGGTGAGTCAGTCGCCGGCGGTGAATTAGGAGAAGAAGAACAGAGGTTCGATCGGACTAAAGGTATAACAATGGGTTTAATTAACCACTGTGATAGTTTGGTGTTAGGTTTTATGTAGATTCTTTTTCTGTAAATGGTGTTGATTTATAATATACACTGTTTGGAATTGTATTATATTGTTTGGGATTTACAAGTCTGATATGGTACTGTGCGGCTTGAATGGTATTTTGTTTTTGTGTTGTTGTAGCATACAGTGTATCATGTGGTTTGGGTTAAACAATCTGATAGTGAATTGTGTTAGTATCACTGTGTTAGGTTATATCGCTGTGTTGGTGGTTTATAACAATGTAATGTATTGGGTTGCCTCAATGTGTTGGTGGTATAATAATACATTGAGTTGGTTGTATAGTACATTGTGTTGCTACACTGTATTGGGGGTGATTTTGGGTTGAAGACCCTGTATATTAAAGAACCCAAGGGTTCTGGTAGCTTAAATTATACTGTAACAGTTTGGTATTGATGGTCTGAAAATGCTTGATATATGCTGTTACAGATTTTGAGTATTATGGCTGCTAAAAGGGACTAAAAATCAGTGTAGACATAGGTCTATTAGGAGTCTTCCTATCGTGTTGGGTAATAATTTTGATAGCTTGAAATGGGATTGCAGTAAATGGGTTGTGAAACTGTTAATCAAACGAGCTATCCTGGTTATAATTATTGGTTGACTAATTTGAGTTAATAATGCCTTTGTAAATTAACTAGTTATGCTAACTAATAAGTAAAATTAAGAAATTAATTATTTATTATTTAATAAATAATAAATAAAGACAATAAATATTTAATTATTATTTGATTAATAATAATTAAATATGAATAAAATTAATAAATGAGTTATCTAATATTTAACAATAAATAAAGAAAATAAATGTTTGATTATTATAATAATTAAATATGAATAAGTTAATTCATTATTTATTAACCAATAATAAATACAGAGAATAAATATTTAATTATTATTAATATTCAATAATTTAAGTATGAATAAAACAAATAAATAAAGTTACTAAATGTTTAATTAAGTATGAATAAAAGTAATAAAATAATAGCCTTATAGGCTATTATATTTTCCATATATAATAAATTGTTTATTTATTTTTTAAGTAATGATTAAGAATTTTAAATTATTTGATTAACTTTAGGTAAACTTAATTAGTTAATATTTAATAATAACTAAAGATAATACATTATAAACCTAATTAGTTATTGTTTGTTTTTAAATAATAACTAAAGATAATTGTTACTCACTGACTAATTATTTATTATTTTGATTAACTTTAAATAATAAACAAACATAATTAATTATTATTTAATCTTAAATAATATTTAAAGACAATTAAAATTTATAATTCTATTATTATTTAATTAATAATTGAATAATAAGTGAATATAATTAGTTATTAATTACTATTATTAATAACTGAAGATAATTAATTAATTTCTATTAAATGAAGATAGAGTTAATAAAATAGAGAGAGTTTAAATAACTCATTAATTAAATAATTATAATTAATTGTTTAAGGGTTTAATAAATAAATATTAATTAAGATAAAGTAATGTTAATTAATTAAACAATTATAATTAAATTGTTTAAGGGTCTAATAAGTGTTTATCACTTCAGGGATACATGGTTAATTAATTAAACCATCAACCTAAAAGTCAATTAAGTGTCTTATAAAATTTACTAAAGTTTATTTACTGTGTGCTATGTGAATTGCTTAATTGTTAGATAAATAGCATAAATAAGCGTATCGGCGTACAACTACGCAGTACTAATTGATAGACCGGCATTATCTATGTTAGGTTCTTCAAGGCCAAATAGTTAAAGCTAAAAATTATTTGTAGCTGAGCATACAGGCAAGTTCCCTAACTCAAACTCGAGTTATTACTTTCGAAGTATGTTAGTGAATAATTATTGTCGATTATTCACATCTATACTGATTATTGAGATTCGCACCTGGTGCAATTGAATTCCTATCCTATTATGATTGAACTGTAAATTTAATTAAAGTTCTTTCAAGCATGAATTGTTTATGAGATAGATCTATGCTATTTGTATCAGCTAGATCCAGCATGTCTAAATTGGTTAAGACAATGGTATTTTAAAAGTTGTTCTTATTAAATTGCTATAGTAAGAACTCTTGGCTGAGAAAAGGATAAACTTGTTTAAGGTATGATATTAATGCTGGTTATTAAGTGTTTATGCATAAATCACGGGGTATGAGAGGCTGATCCCCTCGATTACCAAAACTTTTTAAGAGGTCCAGCTTACATGCTGAGAACTTTGGAAAACGTCCTTGGTTATTTCAAACCACTCAGTAATTGGCATTCAATTATTCGAATATTCAACTGTTGACTGATAATTCATGATTCTTCACACTTCTATACTGTTGTTGAACATTGAAAGCGAAATTTTCTTCTATCATGATATATCTCTTTGTGTATATACTTGCTAAGCAAATTAGTTGCTTACCCTTGCTATATCATGATCTTTATTTCAGCCAAGGCAGAAACGTCTAGAGGAGACAAAGGAAAAGGGAAGGTGCAAGAATAGATGCCCGATAGTGCCTATGAACTAGTTATTCTTGAATGTTGTTTGATTAAGTGAACCTTTTATTGTATTAAGGGTACGTTTTATGTTAAGGTTAAAGAACCTTGGGACCAGAATTGTAAGACTTTATTTCTATTCGATAAACAATGTATGTTTATTATTCCGCATTTAGTTAGAAAGTATGTTTGTTGTTGAGAATCGTGAACACCGAATTCGAGGTTAGGAAACCCGGATTTGGGGGTGTCACCGGACGAGGGTGTGCTACAATTGCAACCAGGAGGGCCACATAGCACCGAATTCTCCGAATCCGAAGAAGGGCGCTTGTTTCACATGTGGATCGAAGGATCATTTGGCTAGGGATTGCCCCAAGAAAGCAGCAGCAGGAACAGGATCGGGAGGAAATAAGGGAAACAGTGGTGGTAGTACGTTGGCAATAACCTGATCAGCACCAACAAACTGATCTACTGCTAGGACTTTCAACATGACCGTGCAAGATGTTGTGGAGTCTCGTGATGTGGTGTCAGGTATCATTCCGATCAATAATATAGATGCTTATGTATTGTTTGATTCGGGTGCTACTTGTTCATTTATATCCGATGACTTTGCTAAGGACTTACAATTGCATAGGGAGGAATTAGACTACCCTTTGAACGTAGAAATTACGAATAAGGAGGTAATTCCTGTTAGGTATGTACACAAGAACTGTAGAGTGAACATTAAGGGAAACGTGATGACAGTAGATCTGATCCCAATCAAACTTGAGGAATTTGACGTTATTCTGGGTATAGATTGGTTATTCAATTATGGAGCGATAATTGATTGCGAAAAGAAACGTATTAACCTTATGACTCCGTTAAAGGTAGTATTTTACGGCAGCAAATCGCCTAGACAAGCGAGTTGTCTGACGATGATGCAGGCCAGGAAGTTGTTAAGACAAGGCTGTGTTGGATACTTAGCCTACATAGTTGATACTCGAAAAGAGAGTCCGAAATTAGAAGAAATACCTGTTGTAAGGGACTTTGTAGACGTCTTGTAGACACCCAAATTTTGCGTTCCCTGTACTAACCATGACAGGAGGGCAAAATCGTCAATTGAACCGGCTTGCGGGAGTGAAGGAATGGGCCCAAGGGCGAGCGCCCGACACCGCCGCAGGGATTGGCAATCAAAGCTGATGTGACAATAAGGCCATCCGAGACAGACATCCCCGAATGAGGTGACGCGTCTCCCGGAGATTCCCGGACTGCAAAATACGAGCCCTTCGACGGAAATCAACGGTATGGCACGGAAATCGAGACAAGGTGCGGAAAATGAGAAAATCAGCACAGTCAGCCGCAGATCAATCCGCGGCCAAGGACGGAACTCGAGACGGCACGGGACTCGAGCGCACGGGACTCGAGCGCGGCTGGGGGGAGAACCAAGGGCCAGCCGCAGATTAATCTGCGGCTGCCCTTGGCAGTCCTTTATCAGGCCATTTCGCATACAGGAACAAAAGAGAAGGAAGAAGAAGAAAAATCCAGCAGCAGCAGCTCGGAAATAGGGAGAAAACAGCAACAAAATAAGGGCAATTAGGAGAGAAAAAAAGTGAAAAGAGTGAGGAATTGTACCAATTTTGTGAGATTATATCTCATATTTTCTACTCTACTCAATACACAAATTCCTACATATTGTGGGGATCATTTTGCAAGGTGAAAATCTTTTGTTTTTGACATTTGTTTGTACCATTTTTGATAGGCTCTTATCATCCGAATCCTCTTAAATGTATCCTTTTTTTGCGTTGTATTGTGAAATCACGGATTAGGGATTATTAGTGAGGGTTCCATTGGAACAAAATTCTTCCTAATAACCCGAGGATATCCAACGGGTGGAATTTCTAGCTTGTTTATGGTGATTGCTTGGATGTAATTTAGTTAGACTATCATTTTCGGATATCATGGTGTATTAGGCAATCCGTGTTGTTTTAGTTTCGTAGAATTCATTTTGCGGGTATGTAGTAATCTTGGTGTGAGCCTAGGAATGCGACCCCGTGGTCCAAATCCGATGATGGACGTTTTGATACATGTAATGGATGCAAGGTACTCGTGTTGTTGTAACATGTAATCGTTGGGCCTTAAAACGACGCTTAGAGCGAGAATCGGGTTTAAGGCCCCGTAATAGTAAAATATGTGATTGTTGGCGTTAGGGGATATTTTGATGGCTTACATGCCCATGAATAGCCCCCTACGCGTTTGATATTTAGTTCGATTTGTAAACACCCAACAAAAAGATTTCAAAGCCAAGACAATAAAGATTTTGCTAAAATTAATCAAAGTAGGATATTAGCATCACGAGGCTAAAAATTGGAAGTGTTAATGAAAGTCGATTCCTATTTTACGAGAAAGCTAAAGGGAAGTTGTTTCCAAATGTCACAAAAAATGGTTTTATAAAGAGAAATAAACGTTTTACTAAACCTTGATACATAGGGCGAAAGAGATTCTAGAAATTGCCTATCATTTAGGAAAGCAGCGTATAAATCTCGATTCCTATTTTGGCTAAGGTTTAACAAACTCACGTTTTACCAAAACAAACACTTAATAAAAATCTCATAGCTTTTGTCAATTTAAAATCAAATCTTTCTCAATAAGAAAATAAGGTTTTCTCGTAAATACCGAAAAGACGTTTTTAAGCATTCTCAAAACTAAAGCACGATTTTCCCTAAAAAATCCGAATGATTCTTTCATACAAACTCACCACAACTTTCATTTAGGCACACACACACACACACGCGCACACATATACGTTTCATGAATTAAAGGATAGGAAAAGCATCAAGATTGCGGTAACCGTATTTCACGGAAGTCGGGGGGTGCCTAACACCTTCCCCTCGCTTAAGCAAGCCCCCGAACTCTATGAATCTCGATTCGCAGACCATTTAATTCGGAGTCACATATGAGCCAGCGATTTATAAAAAACGAAAATTCGGATGAGTTGGTACATCCATTTCAAATATACCAACTGGCGACTCTGGTTAATTGGCTCATCATAAAAAAACGATCTTTCAAAACCCCGTCGACATCAAGGCCGACCTTTTCCCAAATCACCTAAAACCGAAAAGGCTAAAATAGGAAAAGAAAGAGAGACGATAAAAAACCCGGCGTCGACAGCTGGCGACTCTGCTGGGGACCTTAGAGGGCTTAAGCCGCGTTTAAATCTTGATGCTATCCTATCCTTCAAAATTCATAAAATGTGTGTGCGTGCGATATTTTGATTTTTTACTTTTGTTGTGTGAATGCGTGTTTTGTCGAATAAATGAATGGAATTGCTTTACTTTTGAGTAATCATTTGCATACGGTGAGGACGATGAATGTGAATGTATGTTGAGAGAGTACCTCCTCCTGAGGCGAACCTGTCGGTTGCTTATTACTGGACTCGAAGGGGCTGCTCCCCGGAGATGGCTCAGGAAACGCACCACCCAAATCCGCTCCAATCGAAAGGGCTCAAACGAGTAGATTGCGAAGATTTGGGGACCTTCATGCCGAAAAGCCCGTGAGAGTAACCCTAGGATAGGTCATCCTCAGATTAACCCAACGCAGGAAAAGTCTCTTCATGCCTTTTTACGTTTATATGTCTAAATGTCATGATCTCATTCAATATTCATATATCCCTTTCCTGTGTCAAAAGAGATGACTAACCTCTGTGAATTGCAGGGAATAGTTGGGGAAGCATAATAAAGCATGATTAGCATTGGTTATTGCATTAAAGGACTACTAACTTTCTGTTTTACAGGGAAAGATTAAAAAACCCAAAGCACAAAAAGTTACAGCTTTTGCATGCATCCATATCCTTTCATTTCCCCGGACTAAACTTCGAACCGTTGTTTTGTAGGATTGCTCCTCAAACCCGTTCGCAGTCTAAGAAAGCCCAAAATTCTACATCTGAAATGGCTGATATTCCTAACCATGGTCCCATATCTCGGGAAGAGTTTGATGACTTCAAAAAACAGATGATGGAAATGGCCACGATGCTAAGGGAGCAGTTCCTACTCAGACAGGATCCGCCAAACCAAGGACCACATAATATTCCACCACCAGGGGGTGACCAGAATCCTCCTAAAAATATTGCAAACCTGGGTAAGGATGACCAACCCCAACTCAAGGACGAGCCAGTCATTCAAAGGGTCGTTCCCATACCTAACAAGACAGTGATTACTATCCCAGAGGAAGGGGACACTGACGACCTTCGGAAAAAAATGAGACACATGGAGGAGACCATCCAATCTCTGCGTGGCATAGGCTCCCTGGGTAGGGTCAATTACTCGGATCTGTGTGTTTTCCCCGGAGCCAGATATCCAGAAAAGTTCAAAGTCCCCGAGTTTGAAAAATACAATGGAAAGGGAGACCCCTACACGCATTTGAAAATATACATTGGAGAACTCGGGTCTTATGCCGAGGACGAGGGGTTGAGGATGCAGCTATTCCAGAAAAGCTTAACAGGGGAGGCGAGGATCTGGTATGCCCGCCTTGACAACGCCCGAATCCACAACTGGGAGGAATTGGCCCATACTTTCTTAACCCAATACAGCTTTCAGGCCCAGATGGCCCCTGACAGGTACCAAATGACAGAAGTTAAGAAGCAGCCTAGGGAATCCTTCAGGGAATATGCGCAACGATGGAGGGGCATGGCCGCACAAGTGAACCCTCCGATGAGCGAATCGGAGATGGTGATGACTTTTGTAGACATTCAGGAGGCACCGTATTATGAACGAGTCATATCGGGGATTGGTAGGCCTTTCGCCGAAATGTTAAAACACGGAGAAATGGTGGACATGGGTTTGAAATCCGGCAAAATTCGGGATCTCACGGCTTTGGAAACGGCTGCAGAACAGATCCAAAGCGGTAATTATGGCAGCACTTCCCGAAGGGTGCAAAAGAAAAAAGAGGAGGACGTCTCCCTCATCCTTCAGGGCTCATCCAAAAAGGCAGGAAAAGCCATCTTCCGGTACAGGTGCAGAGGGTAGGGCCATCCCGGCAGCCCAACTTCACAGATCAAAGAGCAGAGGGACGAAGGAGATATGAGGCCTCGCAAAATCGAGTATTCACCCCGCTCGGGGAGCCGCTTGAACGAGTATTAGCGGTATTAGTAGCCCAAAAGAAAATAGTTGGTCTGGCACCACCGAGTGACCCAAAGGGTAGAAGGTTTGACCCGAGCAAGCGATGTGCATACCACTCCAGTTCCCCTGGCCACGATACACAGGACTGTTGGACGTTGAAGCATCGAATCCAAAACCTGATTGACAGTGGGGAAATTGTGGTGGAACAGCCAGACTCCCCGAATGTTAAAGCAAATCCCCTGCCAAGACATGATGGAGGGGGAGTCAATGTGACGGAGGCAAGTGAGACTGGGGGGCCGCCAAGATTGAACTATGTGCAGAAAATTGAGGAAATGATCAATGTGATACATGATCATGGGAGTGCACGAGGAGCGCCCATCAGGTTGATAGGGGTAGGTACGAATAGCTCAGAAGGACCGGTCAAGTTGACGGCTCCGAGGCCCATCATCTTTGCGGCAAGGCCGCAGCTCCCTATCAGTAGTCTAAAGACTGTACCCTGGAATTATGGTGGAACGCCAGAGGAAGCGGCCAGTTGTGCTTCTGTGACGACAAAGGGGAACCCCTTATACCTTCCTGGGCTAGTCCTTGAGAGCCAAAGGGAAAAAAATGAAGAGATTTCCGAAGAAAGGGCCATAGAGTTCTTAAAAAGGATGGATCACCCGGAAACGAGGGGGATTCAGATTTTAAATGAGGAGTCAACCTTAACATCAGTCATGGACCTGGTGTTGTCATCCAATAAGCATTGCAGAACTTTGACGAAGGTTCTGGAGGAGGCATACGTGCCCAGGGAAATTAGTGAGGAAGGTTTCGGCCAGCTGGTGGGCCATTTGATGGAGAGCGACGTGATATCCTTTGCAGATGAGGACATACCCAAGGAAGGAAGGGGACACCGGAAACCGCTACATATTGCGGTAATCTCCTCGGGGTATATGATGAATGGGGTATTTGTAATATTCCGAACCCTAATAAGATCTGTATATGTAAATTATGTGTTTAATAAAGGAAATTTCTTGTTCTGACTTGGTATTATGTGATTGTGTATTTTATTAAACAATTAGGTCAAATAAAAATTTTTCGCCAAGTAGCTGTGTCGTGCTTAATCGGACAAAATGATTTGTCGTGCTTCCGGTAAATTCACCGAGAAGCGTTTCGGTAAATTATTTTTGTAAGCTGCTGTGTCGTACTTGGAATTGACAAAGTGCTTTGTCGTGCTTCAACATTAATATAATATTATATTAATTGATAAAATTCTAAAATAAGTTAAATAGGGTTTGAAATGATAAACTAAAATAGAAACCCTAATTTGAAAACCCTAATTGGTGATAATTGTTCGAATTGATCAATTAAAACCTTAAGTATTGTACAATAATCTTAATTTAATATAATTAAGATTTAAATAATGAATCATAATATTAATTATGAATCATTAAGATTAAATTAAACCCTAAACGAAAGATTGAAACCCTAATTGTAGGATTAAAAACCCTAAACCCTAATTAGAAACCCTAAAACCCTAATTTGGTTTAATAACCCTAATTTATGAAATCTAAAACCATAATTATGTTATATAAACATAATTAGGATATTACTAATCCTAAATTAACATCCTAATCATGATTAACAAAAATCAAATTTAATTAGTAAGTAAATAAATCAAAAATCAAATTTTTAAACCAATTAAAAGAAGATAGGAAACACAAAATCAGATATTTATAAATATCTAGCTTAAGTAGGTGAGTCACACCAGATTACAAGCAGCACAAGTTCAGAAGTTAGATATTTTTGGGAGCAAAGTTTGGAAATTAGTTTAGGAAACCCTAATTTCCCATCCTATAAATAGAATGAGATGCTGGTCAGCTAAGCACGAAATTTCAAAGCCTATACACTCTCATAACCAGCCTAAACAAACCCTAGCAATCACAAGCTCAGAATCAGAAGCCAGAAATCAAAATTTGAAGAAAAAGGTGCACAAAACCCTAATTTATGTTTGATCTTCAAGCCTGGAAAATTTTTTTTTGTGTTTTAGATGTTTAGGAATACTTGTTAATGTGTTAATAAGTGATCTGGGCGGTCAAAACATGTTTACATAACATCTAGGTATGAAAATCAAGCCAAAATAGCAAACTGTTCTTGGCAGTCAAGAACAGTCTGACAAGCTACTTTGTCAGAGCTTTTGATCGGCTTAAAATGTTTGTTTGATGTGTTTTAAAGTTTGAATCAGTACTATGCCATGTTAGCTTTAAGGCCCGACTTGTAGCATGGTTAAATTATCTCTAGGATGAAAGTTATTGATGGTCAAAACCCATTGACCAACCCTGATAGACTGTTTCTGGGTAACCCAGAAACATGAAGAACATTCTGACAGAGTCTGACAAGACTTTTGATCAACCCAGAAAATGACCTAGATGATATTTAATATGTTGTTTCTTGTTTTAAACATGTTATTTGGTATGTAAACTACAATCTTGAATCATCAAAACACATTTAGAAAACACAGAATCAAAGTTATTAATGGTCAAAAGGCGTTGACCGTTATGACTGCTTGAGTTTCTGGGTAACCCAGAAACTCAAGAACAGTCTGAACCCGGTGGTTTGACCATCAAATTTAGAGCATGATATGATATATTTTAAGATGGAATTTGTTATGCCGTTGTACACTGCCATGTTGGCTATAACAACAAACAAAAATCAAACATAAACATCAAACGAGCTGAGATTAATTTGAGATCAAAGTAGCCTGACCAGCGTTGACCAGCTGTTCTTCATGAAGAACACCTTTAGCGACGAAATGCATGTGAAAACCCAGAAACCTATAAATACATGCAGACCGTCGCTAAAGCCCTTTAGCGACGGATATTAAATAAAATTAAATAAAAAATTAATTAAATAAATTATAAAATAATAAATAAATATTAAATAATTATTAATAATTAATAAATAAATCCGAAAATTCATTTTTAAATTATAAAAATTTATCTTTAATATTTTTCTATATTCTGAAATATTATTTAATTTAATTAAATAATAATTAATAATTATGAAAAATCATTTAATAATTGTTTTAATTATTTTAAAAATGATATTAAATTATTAAATAATTATATTAATTATTTAAAAATGATATTTAAGGTAAATAAAATTATAATATATAATAATTAAATAAAATATTAAATATTTAAATATTATTAATGATAAATAAATCATTTAAATAATATATTAAGTATTTAAAAATTATTTTAAATGATAATTAAATCATTTAAATATTAAATTAAGTTTTTGAAAATTATTATAAGTAATAAATAAATTATTTTAATGATAAAGTAAAGTCTAAAAATATTATTAATGATAAAATAAATCATTTAAATAATATTCTATCTTTCTAAAAATATTATAAATGATAAATAAATCATTTAAATAATATTTTAAATATCTAAAAATATTCTAAAGGATAAATAAATTATTTAAATAACATATTAAATGTTTTAAAATTATTCTAAATGATAATTAAATCATTTAAAAATATTCCTAAGCTTGTAAAATTATTTAAAACTACTTCCAAGCTTCTGAAAATTATTTAAAAATAATACCAAGCTTCTAAAAATGTTAGAAATAATAATTAAATTATTTAGACTAATAATTAGACTTCCAAATGAAGTTTTATCGAACAATCTATGTGTTTAGCCATTAAGGATGCGACCGAGATACCGAATCAACGTCGAACCTTAATGAAACTTGTTTAGATTAGCGTGATACATGTTTATATACGTGCTAACGCTTATTATTTGGTATACGTAGACTACGTGCGTTGACCGATTGTACTAAAATTATAGTGAGCTACGCTAAGGCAAGTGTCCTAACTTTTTCTCAATTTATATTAAGCAATTCATTTATGTCTTGCTATCAATTATTGTGAAGTTATTGCTACTTGTTCAGCATAACTTAAGAAATGAAATCATTTATTGATTGTTTGAGCTTAAAATTGTTGAGTCAAACCAAATTGTTTTGGTACGACATCTATACTGAGTAATAGGGACACCGTAGATGGAAGGTGGTCCGACAAACCTTCAGATAAGGTTTAAATTGGCAATTCAATGAATTGACCAATATTGGCAATTAACTTAAATTGACCAAAAATGTGGTAGGATGATATGCATACTCCTAGGATATTGGTGAGGCTGATCACCTACCAGATATCCGAACTCAAAGAGGTTCTAAGTCATTGAAGACTGACAGGACAATTTGAAATATATGGTTCCGGTACAGAACCCTCAGTATCAATTATACATCATTGACATCTTTCAAATCAAACACATGGTGTTTACATATTCAAATGAACTTGCTGAGCATTTGTAGCTCATTCTTGCGCATATCTTCTTTTGCAGCTTTAGATGATATCCCTTGCACGTTTGGGACCAAAAAGAGGAAAAGTCATAACTATTAAATTTTATTTCTGTTATTGAATATTGTAAGCCTTTTTACAGACTTGTTGTTGTAATAACTTAGTATAACGAATGATGTAACCGAACAAAATGTTTATGTAATATATTATGATCCTTGATGTTATAGAATGCGTTATACTCTGATCTTTAAATTCTTTAGAATAGTTGTACTAAGTTAAATACAGTGTGTCTATACGAACTATACATCTGAATGAGGGTATTTAAATGATGTTGAGAGTCCTATAAGCTCTGGGTTACACTTAATGAGCGCCGGTGAGGTGCCATCTTTACCGGAATGCGCCCCTCAGTTCTATGGATAATCTTATCATTAATACTGTGAATGTCAGATAGATAGGGAATATTGATATGAAAGAGATATCCACAAGATATGAATCTGTACATCCAAGTGAGGGTATCCAAACACGGATAACGTTCTGACGAGAATTATTATCTGTTATGGGATACTGTGAACCTTGGATAGATAGAAGTCATATTTTATTGAATATTTATAGTTGTATAGTTCCACGTGAGCACCAGATCTGCTACAGGGGAGTGTAGAGATTTGGGGGCGTCACAGTATTGATTGATGGGGGATCGGCATTAAATATTTGTCCCCTCAGCACATTGCAGAAGATGAACATTAATCCCAAGCGCCTACGGGCCAGTCACGTGGTGGTGCGAGCTTTCGATGGTTCCCGAAGGGATACAATTGGGGAAATAGAATTACCAGTGGAAATAGGTCCCTGTACTTTTGATATATCTTTCCAGGTCCTAGACATCACCGCCAGTTATAACCTGCTACTGGGGAGGCCGTGGATACACATGGCCGGGGCAGTGCCTTCTACGCTCCATCAACAAATCAAGCTAATCATCAATGGGAATCTGGTAACAATCTCGGCCGAATGTGATGACCCTTCTCCTCCCAGGGGTGGCCTACCAGTGATCAATGTGGATGAGTCGGCGGCACCGGCCAGCTTTCAGGCACTAGAGATTAGCACTCCCCAATACAGATGTTTGGGGGCTCCAGCCGTGAAACCAAGGGTCTCTCCAGAACTTACTTTTGTTGCAAAGGAAATGATAAGGATGAAATTCCAGCCTGGACAAGGGTTAGGAAGAAGCAGTCAAGGAATCACCAAGCCCATTCAACTGCCCCATCAGGTAGGCAAGGCAGGTTTGGGATATCATGGAGGTATAACATGGAGAAGCCGTCAGGGCATGGACCCGATTCGATTGATTGGCAGCCCGGTGACCCCGGTCAACAATAAGCAGGGGACTGGCGAGCCTGTGACTAGAGCAGGGGGTGAAGATTTGTCCCCCACGAATGATGAATTAGCCAAAAGGGAAAGTTTCCTACAAGAGATCGCGGAAGAGTTCGAAACCCAATGCTATATCCCCGGACAATTAATAAGCAATGAAGAGGGGACGAATGTTGCCACACCAGGAGCCCAACAAAGTGTGCCTATCATCGATTGGGCAGGGTTGATTATTCCTAAGGGGGGTATGACGGGAGACTCGGGCGATGTGGCCGTGGTCATCAGGGAAGTGTCCGGTATAAAGCCACCTCTCATCAAACACATATCGTCTGACCTGACCATCGACAATTGGACCGTGAGGCCAATAATATCCAAACAAGGGTAAAACCCGACGTCAGGGTGGTAGACCCCAGAGGATGGGGGAACGAAGAAGTTTGATATTTTGTTGTTGTTTTATTTCTGCATAATTATGTCGTTCCTTCGTGTTATTTGAAAATGCGATCGTCGTGGAAAATGATTTATATATGACAAGTATTTTGTTTCATGTCAGGTGTACCAAATTGAATAATCCTTTCCTAACAAACGATCTTTCAAATTTGAATGAGGATTATGATTTTGACATTGAGCTGGATTTCGATTTGATGGGCATTGAGCAAGACGAGACAGATTACGACGATGCGCCTGACGAGATCAAAGGATGGGTCGAGGATAAACCCAAACCCAATTTGGACCAAACCATCACCATTGATATTGGAACCCCAAGACAAGCCAAAAGAACTCAAGATAGGGATAGACCTCACCACCAGCCAAAAAGTAGAAATAGCTGAGTTGCTAAGCCAATATGAGGATGTCTTTGCCTGGTCGCACGAGGATATGATCGGATTGTCCACCGACATCGTGGTCCACCGGTTGCCCATCAAGGAGGGTTTCAGGCCTGTCAAGCAGAAGCTAAGGAAGTTGAAACCTGAGTGGAGCTTAAAGGTGAAAGAGGAGATCATTAAACAATTCCGGGCCGGAATCATTATGGTGTCCACTTACCCGGAATGGCTATCCAATGTAGTCCCAGTGGCTAAACCTGGAGGAAAGGTGAGGGTATGCGTAGACTACAGAGATCTAAACAAGGCCAGTCTCAAGGACAACTTCCCGGTGCCTTTCATACACATCCTGGTGGATAACACAGCCCAGTACGAAATGTACTCTTTTGTGGATTGCTTTGCGGGATATCATCAGATAATGTTGGCGGAGGAAGATCGGGAAAAGACCGCATTCATCACCCCTTGGGGCACGTTTTGCTACAGACGATTGGCTTTTGGTCTCACAAACGCAGGGGCTACCTATCAGAGAGCTATGATGGCCCTGTTCCATGACATGATGCATAAGGAAATAGAGGTCTATGTGGATGACATTATTGTGAAATCGAAGGTAGAGTCTGATCATATAACCCACCTCAAAAAGCTGTTCGAGCGGCTCAGAAAGTATAATTTGAAACTCAATCCAGCCAAGTGTGCTTTCGGAGTACAATTGGGTAAGCTCTTGGGATTCCTGGTTAGTGATCGGGGCATTGAGTTGGATCCGGCAAAGATTAAGGCCATTGTGGATATGCCGGCACCTCACACAGAGAAAGAGATAAGAGGATTCCTGGGAAGAATAAACTTCATCAGCCATTTCATATCCCACTTGACAACTACGTGCGAGCCAATTTTCAAGTTGTTGAGGAAGGGTGCTTCCCAAGAATGGAATGAGCAATGTCAGAGGGCCTTTCAGACCATTAAAAAGCAGCTGACTGAGGCACCGGTGCTGGTACCCCCAAAGGATGGGATCCCCCTGTTTATGTACATATCGGTCAATGCCATCGCGATGGGGTGCATGCTGGGACAAAAGAATGAGGCAGGTAAAGAGCAGGCCATCTATTACCTCAGCAAGAGATTTAGCCAATGTGAACAGAATTACACTCCCATCGAGAAGACCTGTTGTGCTCTGGCCTGGGCTGCAGGGAGATTACAGCATTACCTCCATGGGCATACTACGTACCTGATATCGAGAATGGATCCCCTGAAATATATTTTTGAAAGGCCCATGTTGAATTGTCGACTATCAAGATGGCAATTAATCTTACAGCAGTTCGACATGGTATACGTAACTCAGAAAGCCATGAAGGGGCAAGAAATTGCAGATCAGTTGGCCGAGACGCCGTCGGGAGGGGTGGAACCGTTAGAAACTCCTCTACCGGGCGAAGATATATTTTGGGTGTCAGATACGAAATGCAATGACGAGGGACAATTCTGGAAGCTGTATTTTGATGGTGCCATGAATGCTGAAGGGGCAGGAGCCGGAGCAGTCCTGGTCTCTATCACCGGAGAACAATACCCCGTGGCCACTAAATTGGCAGTTCAGTAATTCGAATAATACAGCTGAGTACGAGGGATGTATTTTGGGACTCCGTTTTGCACGCGATATGGGAGTGAAGAGACTGGCGGTGTTTGGGGATTCAGAACTGGTAATCAGACAGGCGATCGGGGTGTACAACACGAAAGAGCTCCCGGTTGCTCCCCATACCACCGATGTGTTGTCCAATTAATGCAAGAATTTGAAGATATCGCTTTCCCGACATATTCCCCGTGGACGGAATGATTTTGCCGATGCATTGGGCAACGTTTGGCTTCCTTGATCCATATCATCAAAAGAAGGGACGCTCCACAGATTTGAGATAGCAGTACAGAATGCCCCGGCATACGAAGAACATGTTGCAGTATTATCAGGCGAGGTGGTTCTGCCAAAGCAGCCTTGGTATCACAACATAAGGGAATATCTAAGGGGATAGATCCATTCCCGACCAGGCGAAGTCGAACTGAGAGGAATGAGAATTCAAAAAATGGCGATGAAGTTCTACTTGAGTGGGGATTCACTCTACAAGAGGGATGCTGGTTTGGGACTGTTGCAGTGCGTGGATGAGACGCAGGCCCAAAGGATTATGAACGAAAATACATGGAGGAGTGTGTGGGCCACACATGAGTGGACCGATGCTGGCCAAAAAGATTTTGAGAACAGGGCATTATTGGTTGACCTTAAAAGCTGACTGTGATGATCATGTCAAACGGTGTTACCAATGTCAGGCGCACGGTAATGTGATCCCATACGCCCCTCCAATGAACTTGCACTGTATGACCTCCCCGTGGCCATTCTCAATGTGGGGAATGGACGTGATCGGACCAATAGAGCCCAAAGCAAGCAATGGGCACCGATTCATCTTCGTCATGATCGATTATTTCACCAAATGGGTAGAAGCAGCCTCTTTTCCCCAAGGTCACTCAGGAGGTTATCGTCGGGTTCATCAGGAATAATGTCATTTGTCGATACGGGCAACCTGAGGTTTTGGTCTCCGACAATGCTAAGAATTTGAACAACGCCCTCATGAAGGGATTGTGCGACCAGTTTAAGATCAAGCACCTCAACTCTGTCATTTTACCGTCCCAAAATGAATGGGGCAGTGGAGGCTGCCAATAAGAACATCAAGAAGATCATGGCAAAAATGTCTGCTAATCATCGGGGATGGCCAGATCTGCTACCCCTCACCCTACTGGCATATCGAACATCAACGCGCACTTCTACAGGGGCAACCCCTTACGCTTTGGTGTATGGAATGGAGGTCGTCCTGCCAATTGAAGTTGAGATGGCGTCCCTCAGAATAATGATCGATGCTCAGATAGGCGAGGAGGATTGGATGCAAAGTCGATACGACCAGTTGGCCTTAATTGATGAAAGGAGGGTGGCTGCTGTTTGGCACGGTCAGTTATATCAACAAAGGATCTCTCGATCATATGACAAAAGGATAAGACCTCGGAAATTCAAGGAGAATGACCTGGTGCTAAAGAGAGTCATGCCTTGCCAAGATGAGGCTAAGGGGAAGTTTGCCCCAAACTGGGAGGGACCTTTTGTAACTAAAAAGGTGCTATCCGGAGGAGCCCTCATATTGCAAGAAATGGATGGTGAGACATTTCCACGACCCCTAAATTCTGACTCAGTGAAGCGATTCTATGCTTAAATCCTCAATTTCCTTTTTCCTTTGAGGAGCGAACTACGTAGGACCTGATCTCCCAACTTGTGGGGGTACGTAGGCAGCCATCATGGCGCGGTCCGATCAAAAAAAAAAAAATATCCTTCCCCTAAAACAAAGTCAATCCCCAACAGCCAGATAAACCTGCCTAAACCCTCAAAACTTTCCCGAAACCAGCCAACCAATCCTTTCCATACCAAATTGACATAACCCTGATCAAACCAAACAGTTTGCCAAAGTCTGAAACTCAATCCAATGAAATCGACAGAGGTACGGCAATATCTGTCAAATCTCCATCAAGACTTGAGAAGAGAAAGAAAGCGAAATGTCAAAATCATGATCAACCGGATAAAATGATGATCCAATGAAGGGCAACGATACAACAAAGAGGGAAAATGACTAAATTTAAATACCTGTGTACATATATAAGTCTTTTGTTACAAGATTTCCTTCTCAAATAACCGATGAAATTAACATAGTCTATGCAGGAGATAAAACAATCTACAAATCTGCAACTAACTGAAGCAGAACGGATAGGGTGGTGGATAGATCTGAGGCGTCAACATCCCCTGAAATCTGCTGTCCCATCATGTCGATGCGGTCCAACAAGGCAGCGGCTCGGCTGACAGTCCCAGAGTGTGCATCTATGACTGTCCTAGCCTGAAGAGCAATGGCATCTCTATCAGCTATGGCAGCATCTCTGGCTAGAATAGCAGCATCCCTCTCAGCAATGGCAGCATCCCTCTCAGATTTCAATAGCCATCAAAGACAAGTCGGATCCGGCTATGTTCAGTGTCCTGACTAGGGAGCGAGTCGACTGAGATCGAGTGATATATGGTATCGTCTGGGAAAGTCACTCCAGAGTCGTCAAAAGTCCCAGTCTGACTCACACCAACCGTATCCGAATCTCCGCGCAACCATTGCACATAAGCGAATGTCTGGATGGGGCAAACTATCATTGTACTCGGCCAGGATCCTACGAGGCCAAAGATCATATACCCGCAGTAGATCTCTCTCTGTCTGGGATGATGTAGGGAATCGGTAGTCGGCCGCGCTCGTGAAGGGGTGGAAATCCTGTGTCTGATCAAACTGCCCCATCACTGCCATGGGATGATAAGTCGTCACACCCCTCAAGCCAGCAATGGGAATGAAGTCCAGGTCGGGCACATGAGTCAAGAAGCTCATAAAGGAGCAATAACCCGAATAAACCAGGAGATGAAAGGGATCCTCGATGACCGACAGAAATGCTGTCCAGGAGGCCGCATCAGTACAAGCTCACAGGACGAAATGAAAAACTGCGTGGTTATGTCATGACTGAAGCAAAACCCTTGGCGACGGAGGTGGCCGATGGGACTAAGATGGCTCATGAACCACACATACAACAAAGTCGAGCTCCCTCGGAATACTCGGCCTCGGAAGGACTGACAGTATGAGGCTGACATATAAGTATCCGCCAGTATCATGGGAAGAATGGTGTGATCCTCCTGAAAGGCCCTAACGGGCCGCGACCACCCGCATGTCCAAATGATCGGGTCCCGCGGGCAAGTACAGAACTGAGAGGATACAGGCCATCAAAACGTCTAGCCTCAAAACGCCCCAGCGCTCCTCCGATACAGAAAAATCCCCAGAGAAGTGGCGAAAACTGTTAGGTGAGCCGACTCGGTCAATAAAACCGTGAAGAGGAACCAGGTGATCTGATGTGATCGCCGATAGCAGAACCGCCCTCCGCAACCCAGTAAAGGTCAAGAACTGACGGCGCATGGGACCAGATGTGATCCTGGCACAAGGTCTATCCAAAGGTAAACCGGTGAAGCGACCATACTCCTCGAGGGTGGGGGTCAGCTCTACTGTCCCTAGCCTGAACACTTGACGAGCAGGGACCCAATATCTCAAAATACCATCCACAAAACCCGCTGGCACCTGGAAGGTTAATAAGGACCGAGAATGGCCCAAAAGACCATCTGCGATGACCCTGTCGGCCGGCGATAAACTGTCCAACCAACGGAGGAGGCTGCCAACCAACCCTGTAGGAGGAATGGAATCCAAGCATACCACGACATCTGAGGACGTCATCTGTGAAAAAATAGTATCAAAAAGACTGTACAGGGGTCATTTTCTATCCATGAATAAAGAGCATGCATCGTACAGACAATAATAAAGCAAATGAATTTCATAAAGATAAAAGATAAAGAACTGTGCATAGATAAATAAATGAGTTCAGTACATAGTGCATGAAATGAAAAATAAATCTAAACAGGTGCAGGTACAAAAGCCCTATCCTATCCTGATCTAGATAAAATCAATCTCATCTATGAAGGCGGGATCCTCAAACTGGTCCCCGGGGGTCGCCGAAGTCGAGGGCCCAAAGTTCATGTCGGGGATGTATGGCTGCGCGGTGGCATCAGATGAGCTCGGCCCGCATCATAACCCGTGCCATCAGGATCATAGGTATAGGCCTCCTCCGGGGTCCGACCTAACACCCGAAGAAATAGGGACAACTGGTCTACCTGACGGGTCAGAATGGCAATCTGCTCGGCATGGGTAGGGCTCCGAACACAGGCTGCCCAGTCAGTCATCATCACCGAACCAGGGACCATATCCCCGAGGAAGAATGTGGCCCGGGTCTGAGGACCGATAGTGCGGGGCACCCACCAAGTACGGAAAGCATCACTCGTACTGGGACCCGTAGAAAGCATCCGGTCGTCCTCCCCTGCAAGCATGATCTCCGAAGGCTGAGAGTCCAGCGGCCAAGAAGTGGTGATAGGAAGGGAATGCGGGATGCGGATCTCTCCTATGACGCATCTGAATGCGCGCTCCCCCAGATACATCACCCATCCTCCGATACTCTGCAAAGTGAGGCGGCGGATGGAAAGCTCGAACTCCGGGCCAGAAGGGTTCCCAGCATCGAACCCCTCAGCCAAATGCTCGGAGAGGTAGGGAATCCAGACGACATCTACAGCAGTGATCAGCTCCAGCTGGATGCGGCAGTGTGCAAAGCTGCCTGATATCGGGACCTCCTCCAAAGTGCTGTGATGCCACCGTCGGCCCCGGGGATAAGTATCAAGGCCGAGAGTAGTGACAGGCCTCAGGCATGGAAGACGCTCGTAGGCCCAGAACTGCGAACAGAAACAGTGAAAAGCATGAGAAATCGACAGACGCAGAAAGAAAAGAAATGAATTGACAGGAAATACATTAAGAAAAAAGAAAGAAGTCTCACCAGCAGAAAATGATAGAATCCGAGCCAAGCGTCTGTCTGGCCCTCCGAGCGTAGACGCATGCCATGGAGGAAATAGGCAAAGGTGAATGACCCCCCAGTCATAGTCACCGATGCGGTCCACGTCTCTGACCGCTCCTACGACGCTGAAATGAATGGTGGAGGAGTTGTTCCCCAGAAAACAACCCCTCATGATGGTCAGGAACAGGCGTCGTAGCAGAATGTCCCTGGTGCCTTGATCCGCTGGAATGGGCAGTGCGTACAGACCCCCAACAGCATCGACAGCCAAAGCGCCGGATCGAATGCTACGGGCCTTAAAGACCCGATCCTCAGCACCGAAGCCCAATAAAGCCCGGACCTCCACAGGAGTGATGTCGAGATCTAGAGGAACGCGGGACCGGGCAAACTCTATGCCCGTAATGTATCTCCAATCCCAGGGGGTCAGCACAACCTCGCAGTCAAGAAGGTGAAGAGATTGCGTCTGGTGAAACCAGCGCTCTGATAAGGCCCTCATGTAACCCCATGGGCACTGGCGGGGAATGATGGTAAGAAGTGACGAAAGCCCCAAGAATCCACCACCGCCCGGTAGTCACTGTGCAAAGCCGTGTAAAGGGAATAGATGTTGAACCAGTTGCCCCTCGGCTGAGTAAACTCGGGTACCTGGGGCAATCACCAATGGGTCAGTCCGGATAAAAGGAGAATTGGGAAATTGAGAATAAAATCATAATAGAACCGAATATACCTCGTTAGCCACGAGAGATGCCGAGGGATGACGACTGAGATCCCGACCCAATAGATCGGGGATCTGCACAGATGCGCCAGACGGGGCACTATGAGGAGCTGGAGCCGGTGTGCTGGAGGATGGTCCCTCTGCCGCGACGTCCGGAGGAGCAGCCTCCTCAACGTCCGGATGAGCAGGACGAACGACAGCCTCCGCCAAGCGGCGAGCCTGACGGGTCCGAGGAGGAACAGGAGCAGGTGCAGCCCTACGGCGGCGAACGCCCGAGGTCCGGGATACGGAAGAGCTACTATGAGCATCGGGATCCATAGCTGGAACAGAATAGGCAAGGAGGAAGGTAAGTTCCCTTTTGAATTATGTCACGAATATTCTAAATTCCTACCCACATCATATAATTAATGCAACATGATGCATGTTTATGGTATGTTAAAAAAAAAAAAAAAAAAAAAAAAAAAAATTTCGGCAGAGTTCCGTTTGTAAAATGGACATCCCAGGCATAAGCCAAACGTGTTTTCAATCAATCCAAGCCTCAAACAGATCAAAATTGCATTCATATGTGTAGTTACAGCATGTAGAGTACAGTAATGCATGATTTTCTTGCAGAAAAGGAATAACAGTATGTGGGACCACATCATGAGCATAAAATAGGACTCACACAATTGCTACCTAGCATGTATATATGATAATACATAGCATAACATTGTAAAGCATACATTTCTATCTCTAAACATGCAAATAGCCAAATGTATAGCCAAATGTTGACGAAATTGAAAAGTGAACGGTCAAAGTGTTACCTGTAGCGCGTAGAACGATCCTACCGGAGCAGTTTTTGCAGAAAAGTTGGGAAACTCGACAAAAGGTCCTTGCAAACGAGCAAAATCGGAAGAATCTATGTGGGGTACGAAGTTGAAAGTGACAGATCTGGAAGTGGCGAGCCGCCTAAGAACCCGATCTTGGCCGCAGATCTATCTGCGGCTGGCCGCAGATCAATCTGCGGCTGGCCGCAGATCCATCTGCGGCTGGCCCTGGTGGGTCCCCTTGGCTCCCTTGCAACCGTTTGATGTGTCTAGTGAAAATGAATTACGAAATGGGTGACCGGCGACGATACCCGGCCCCGACGAGACAATCGACCGGCGACGATAACCGGCGATTACGATGTGGATGTCCGGCGACGAAAACCAGCTCCGACAAGATAACCAACCGGCGACGATAACCGGGGGTTACGAGATGGGTGACCGGCGACGATACCCGGCCCCGACGAGACAATCGACCGGCGACGATAACCGGCGATTACGATGTGGATGTCCGGCGACGAAAACCGGCTCCGACAAGATAACCAACCGGCGACGATAACCGGGGGTTACGAGATGGGTGACCGACGACGATAACCGGCCCCGACGAGAGGATCGACCGGCGACGATAACCGGCGATTACGATGTGGATGTCCGGCGACGAAAACCGGCTCCGACAAGATAACCAACCGGCGACGATAACCGGGGGTTACGAGATGGGTGACCGGCGACGATACCCGGCCCCGACGAGACAATCGACCGGCGACGATAACCGGCGATTACGATGTGGATGTCCGGCGACGAAAACCGGCTCCGACAGGATAACCAACCGGCGACGATAATCGGGGGTTACGAGATGGGTGACCGGCGACGATAACCGGCCCCGACGAGAGGATCGACCGGCGACGATAACCGGCGATTACGATGTGGATGTCCGGCGACGAAAACCGGCTCCGACAAGATAACCAACCGGCGACGATAACCGGGGGTTACGAGGTGGGTGACCGGCGACGATAACCGGCCCCGACGAGAGGATCGACCGGCGACGATAACCGGCGATTACGATGTGGATGTCCGGCGACGAAAACCGGCTCCGACAAGATAACCAACCGGCGACGATAACCGGGGGTTACGAAATGGGTGACCGGCGACGATACCCGGCCCCGACGAGACAATCGACCGGCGACGATAACCGGCGATTACGATGTGGATGTCCGGCGACGAAAACCGGCTCTGACAAGATAACCAACCGGCGACGATAACCGGGGGTTACGAGATGGGTGACCGGCGACGATAACCGGCCCCGACGAGAGGATCGATCGGCGACGATAACCGGCGATTACGAGGTGGATGTCCGGCGACGAAAACCGGCTCCGGCAAGATAACCAACCGGCGACGATAACCGGGGGTTACGAGATGGGTGACCGGCGACGATAACCGGCCCCGACGAGAGGTTCGACCGGCGACGATAACCGGCGATTACGAGATGGATGTCCGGCAACGAAAACCGGCTTCGACAAGATAACCAACCGGCGACGATAACCGGAGGTTACGAGACGATCATCCGCATGGCATTAATACCCTTTTACGAATAGGATTACATCCATTGCATCATACTGATGAATGGAATTTATACCTACGAATCATGTATTGTTAGACTTAATTATTGTGGTTTTTAAGTGTTTATAGTATTATTTTACTTGTTTTTGGTGTTTATTTATTGTAGGTTGGAGCTGGAGGGGCAAAAGGGTGATTTTGGAGCTTAAAACACACCTAGTGGCATTTTCGTAAATAGCTGGTCAAGGTTGAGCGCCAGAAGCGCCCATGCAAGCGCCAGAGGCGCTACATATGCTGTACCATAGCGCCAGAAGCGCTCATCATAGCGCCAGAAGCGCTAGGCTCGATTTTGGGTTGCTAAATTTCAGTTGGAAGAGGAAAAGGAAGCCAATTCTGAAGAGGATTCTAGCCTATATTGATCAGATAGTGAGAAGGAAACCCTGAGTATAAAAACTTGGAGACTTTTAGTAGTTTTATATATATCATAGATTATTATTCTACTTTACTAGAGATAGTTTTAGAGATATATTGAGTGGATTACTTTTGTTCAAGCTTTGGATTTTGATGTGGGTTTAAGCTTATCTTGGATTTTATTCTTCAATTGGGTTTGATCAATCTATTTCTTCTTTCTTGAATTGAATGTTTATTTTTCATGTTTAGTTTAGATCCCATAATGGCTTTTGGTTTAGACATGAACTAATCTCCATTATGGGATTCTAACGGATTTTAATATGTAGTTTAATTATAAGCTTGATTGTTAGATTGTTTTGCATATCATAAGGAACTTTTATCATGATTGTTTTACATGTATGAATGCTTGATCACCATTCGATTTCAGTACTTATATGGAATTGAAAAATAACATATAGGTATGGATTGTAATCATGATAACTTGCGAATATGAGGCTTAATTGGATAGCTTAATATTTTGTGAATCAGATAGAAATATACTGTTTTACCGTAAGAGTCAAAATAAGGGCTTGAGCTTAAAATCAATATAATTGCAATTTCACATAGAAATATAGTGATTTTGGTTATAGTGGTGATTACATGGTGTCTATTGAGTATGGATATTATGTAAGTAGGTCATAATACATTGACAGATGATTATGTCTATTTTAGTGTCCTTGGCTACTTTTCTGTGATATGTGCATTGTCTAGCATGATAGCGATAATTAGATGAACTATTAAATGAAGTTAGGATTCCATTAATTCCAAGCTTAATATATTTCGTTAGTATTTGCATATTTAGTTACTAATTAATTTAGAAATAATTTTATCAACACAAGTAAGACAATAGTTTAGGCAAATAAGTATAGTGATAGAATTGATGCATAGTGAATTAATTTAATCCTGTCTCTGTGGGACGATACTTTACTTCCTCTGTATTACTTGTTGACCACGTATACTTGCGTGAGTTAGAGCTCTTTTATTTAAGACTTAAAAAGAAGCAACAAGTTTTTGGCGCCGTTGCCGGGGAGAGGCGTTAGATTTTTATTATTATCATTAGTTTTAAGCTATATTGTTTGACTTAGACAACTCTAATCTTTTCTCATTTCTATTTTTATTTTTGTTTTGATTTCAGGTACTTGTAGAATTTTTATGCACACACGCTCATCCAACTCAGAATTAACACCAGCTCAGGATAATATTGACGGAAGAGGTTGGAAAGCAAGAGTGCGTAGGAATTTGCAAGCACAGTTAGAAAGAACTATTCCAAAGATGGCGGAGGAACAAAGAATTGAGCAAAGAGAGGAACATAAAGCTTTGAGGGACTATTCCATGCCAAACATCACTGGATTGCAGTCTAGCATAGTAAGACCGGCAATAGCAGCAAATACCTTTGAGATTAAACCAGGAACCATTCAAATGATGCAGAATTTCGGTCCAGTTTGGGGGTGCTGCTACAGACGATCCTAATGAGCATCTTTTGAGTTTCATTGAAATTTGTGATACATTCAGATACAACGGGGTGACGGAGGATGCTATCCGACTAAGACTGTTTCCATTTTCATTAAGGGATAGAGCAAGAAGTTGGCTTCATTCTTTGCCTGCAGGATCAATTACTACATGGGAGGACTTAGCACAAAAATTCCTAGCCAAGTTTTTTCCCAATGGCTAAAACTGCAAAACTAAGGACGGCAATTTCTCAATTTGAGCAACAACAGGGTGAGTCCTTATAACGAGGCTTGGGATAGGTACAAGGAGATGCTAAGGAAGTGTCCACACCATGGGATGCTAGATTGGATGGTGATCAACACATTTTATAATGGATTGGGATGGCAGTCTAGGCAGATGGTAGATGCAGCTGCGGGTGGAGCTTTAGGGGCAAAAGAGCTATGACGAGGCTTATTAACCTTATTGAGACTATGGCAGCAAATGATTTTCAAAATCCTACAGCCAGAACGTCACAGCCCAGAGTTGCAGGTTTGTTGGAAGTGGATGCTATTACCCAGTTGTCAGCACAGATGGCAGCTATGGCAAAGAAAATAGATTCATTGTCGGAAAGCAAAGCCAAGTCAGTTGCCTTCGTTTGTGAGATTTGCGCGGGGTGGTCGCACTCAACAGATCAATGTGCTATCAACTCGGAGTCGGTGCAATATGTGAACACTTATAAGAAAGACCAAGGTCAGTTTCAGAACACATACCACCCCAACAACCGCAATCATCCAAACTTTAGTTGGTCAAACAACCAAGGAAATCAGCAGCAGCAGCAGTTTCAGCAGAACAATCAGTTTCAGCCGGCGCAGCAACAGTATGCTCCACGACCACCTTTTCCACCGGGATATTCTCAACAACAACATCCTACTCCATACGCACCTCCGCAGGAAAAGAAATCAGAAATGGAGGAGATGATGTTAAAGTACATGGCAAATACAGAGGTGATGATCAAAAGCCAGGCAGTGGCTATTAAAAATCTGGAAGCTCAGATGGGGCAAATGGCGACTATGCTTAACAGCAGGCCCCAGGGTTCATTACCAAGTAACACAGAGGCAAATCCACGGAGAGAAGGTAAGGAACAGTGTCAGGCCATTACACTCAGATCGGGAAAGCAATATTCAGGAAATGTACCAAACTCAGCAGCACTGAATTTACAAGGGGATGACATTGGGGTAGAAACTGAGATAAAAATTGAAGATGAACAGAAAGAGAAGAAGGATAACTACGAGTCAGTAGAGAAGGAGAAAGCTAGTTCAGATAAGAAGCCCGTTAATACAGAATCACAAGTTCACCCGCGAGTTCCATATCCGCAGAGATTGAATAAGCAGAGGGATGATAAACAGTTCAGAAAGTTTTTGGAGGTTTTTAAGAAACTGCAGATCAACATACCCTTCGCGGAGGCATTGGAACAAATGCCAAGTTATGCAAAGTTTATGAAGGGTATACTGTCAAGGAAGAGAAGGTTAGACGAGTTTGAGACAGTGGCCTTGACAGAGGAATGCAGTGCAGTGCTTCAACGTAAATTACCTCCAAAGCTGAAAGATCCTGGTAGTTTCACGATTCCATGCACGATCGGAAAGATGAGTTTCGATAAATGTTTATGTGATTTTGGGGCAAGTATCAACCTGATGCTGTTATCAGTGTTCAGTCAGTTGGGGTTGCCGGAACCAAGACCAACAAATATCTCTCTGCAGTTAGCCGATAGATCTATCACATACCCACGGGGGATAGTGGAGGACGTACTGGTGAAAGTGGACAAATTTATATTTTCGGCGGACTTCATCATTCTGGATTATGAAGAGGACAAAAATATACCAATCATACTAGGAAGACCATTCCTAGCAACTGGGAGGACTTTGATAGACGTGCAGAAAGGGGAGCTTACAATGCGTGTACATGACCAGGAGGTGACGTTTAACGTTTTCAAAGCAATGAAGCTTCCAACCGATGAAGAAGAATGCTTCAGAGTAGATTTGGTGGATAATATAGTGCATGATGAAGTTGGAAGTTTTATTGGGATATGAACCACTGCAGCGAGTGATTGCTGAAAATTCAGATTTGGAGGATGAAGAATGTGCTGAACTTGTGCAATATCTGGACACCACCCCCAAATTCGGAAAAATTCAGAAACACCTATCGAGCCACTTACAAAAGCGGGAGAAACATCGGTAAAGTTGAAACCATCTCTTGAGACACCTCCCGAACTCGAGTTAAAACCACTTCCAGAACATCTCAGGTACGCATTTTTAAATAAAGATTCAAAGCTACCTGTGATTATTTTCTTCTGCACTAACATCTTTTCAGGAGGAAAAACTGCTACGAGTGCTTCGACAGTTTAAAATCAGCTATTGGATGGACCATAGCCGATATCAAGGGGATAAGCCCTTCTTTTTGCATGCATAAGATCCTGCTGGAAGATGGTAGTAAACCGACAGTTGAACAGCAAAGAAGGCTCAATCCTATTATGAAAGAAGTGGTTAAGAAAGAAATTTTGAAATGGCTGGATGCGGGAATAATCTACCCAATTTCGGATAGTTCATGGGTAAGCCCGGTGCAGTGCGTACCAAAGAAGGGTGGAATGACCGTTGTCACCAATGAGAATAACGAGCTGATCCCAACGCGAACAGTAACAGGGTGGAGAATTTGCATGGACTACCGCAAGCTTAATAAAGCTACAAGGAAGGACCATTTTCCACTACCGTTTATTCGATCAGATGTTGGACCGACTGGCGGGGGTCATGAGTACTATTGCCTTCTGGATGGGTATTCAGGCTACAATCAGATTACGATAGCTCCAGAAGACCAGGAAAAGACTACGTTTACATGTCCATACGGCACTTTTGCCTTTAGAAGAATGTCTTTCGGGTTGTGCAATGCTCCAGCAACTTTTCAAAGATGTATGACAGCGATTTTTTCAGACATGGTCGAACAGAATGTTGAGGTATTTATGGACGATTTATCGGTATTTGGTGATTCTTTCGATCTATGTCTTGAGAATTTGGTATTGGTTCTAAAGAGATGTGTTGAAACAAACTTAGTATTGAATTGGGAGAAGTGCCATTTTATGGTACAAGAAGGAGTAATACTGGGACACAAAGTGTCAAAGAAGGGCATTGAGGTGGACAGGGCAAAGCTGGAAACGATTGAGAATTTACCTCCACCTACGTCAGTAAGAGGTGTCCGCAGTTTTCTTGGTCATGCAGGTTTCTACCACAGATTCATCAAGGATTTCTCCAAGATAACTAAACCATTGTGCAGTTTATTGGAGAAGGATGCACAGTTTAATTTTGATGAGGCCTGCATGAGAGCATTTGAGCATTTGAAGAATAAGCTAACATCAGCACCCGTTATCACAGCACCAGATTGGGAGTTGCCGTTTGAGCTTATGTGTGATGCCAGTGATTACGCAGTAGGAGCTGCTTTGGGGCAAAGGAAGGAGAAGATGTTTCATGTAATTTATTATGCCAGCAAGACCCTTACAGATGCACAGTTAAACTACACCACCACAGAGAAAGAGTTATTGGCCGTGGTGTATGCCTTTGATAAATTTAGGGCATATCTGATAGGCACAAAGGTAATAGTGTATACGGATCACTCGGCAATTCGACACTTAGTGGCGAAGAAGGATGCAAAGCCCAGGTTGATCAGGTGGATATTGCTGTTGCAAGAATTTGATTTGGAGATCAAGGATAGAAAAGGTACCGAAAATCAAGTAGCAGACCATTTATCTCGACTAGAGCAGCCGGAAAGGGAGATCGAAGACAAAGTTGAAATCAATGAATCTTTTCCGGATGAGCAGTTGTTTGTGGTGCACGGGGAAGTCCCATGGTTTGCGGATTACGCAAATTATTTGGTGAGTAAGACGTTACCTTCTGACTTGGTGGGGCACCAAAAGAAAAAAGTTCTTGCACGATGTTAAATGGTATATATGGGATGAGCCGTACTTGTTTAAACAATGTGCGGATCAAATGATAAGAAGGTGTATCCCATATAGTGAAACTGAAGGGATTTTACATGATTGCCATTCTTCTGTGTATGGAGGACATTATGGCGGAGAGAGAACAGCGGCTAGAGTACTTCAAGCAGGATTCTACTGGCCGACAATCTTTAAAGATGCGTATAGTTTTGTTCAGCGGTGTGATAGATGTCAAAGAGTAGGTAATATTTCAAAGAGGAATGAAATGCCTTTGAATACGATCCTTGAAGTAGAAGTTTTCGACGTTTGGGGGATTGACTTCATGGGTCCTTTCGTATCTTCGTGCGGTAATCTCTACATCTTGTTAGCAGTTGACTATGTGTCTAAATGGGTAGAAGTGGCAGCACTCCCGACAAATGATGCCAAGGTAGTCCTAAAGTTTTTGCATCGCAGTATTTTCACGAGATTTGGGACTCCTAGGGCTATTATCAGTGATGAAGGTAGTCACTTCTGCAACAGGCAGTTCACAGCGTTGCTGGCTAAGTATGGGGTAAATCATCGTATTGCTACAGCTTATCACCCCCAGACGAACGGCCAAGCGGAAGTATCTAATCGAGAAGTTAAAAGAATCCTCGAAAAAATTGTAAATCCTAGATGACGCTGTGTGGGCATATAGGACTGCGTACAAAACTCCGTTGGGTATGTCACCGTTTCAGCTGGTATATGGAAAAGCTTGTCATCTTCCGATGGAGCTAGAACACAAAGCATATTGGGCAATTCGGAAGTTGAACTTTGATTCGACAGCTGCAGGGGAGAAGCGTTTACTTCAAATCAATGAGTTGGACGAATTTCGACTAAGGGCTTATGAAAACTCGAAGCTGTATAAGGAGAAGGTGAAGAAATGGCATGATCGTAGGATCATTGAGAGAACATTTGAACCGGGTCAAAGGGTTTTACTTTTCAATTCCAGACTTAAACTTTTTCCCGGGAAGCTGAAATCAAGATGGTCAGGCCCATTCATAGTGAAAACGGTTTTTCCACATGGCGCGATTGAAGTATACGACAAGTTTCCGGATCAAACGTTCAAGGTGAATGGACAGAGGCTGAAACATTACTTTGGGGATGAGGTGGATAGACAGAAAGTCACCGTCATCCTTTCTGCGACATGAGAATCAAAGATAGTCAAGCTAATTGACTATAACTTAGCGCTATCTGGGAGGCAACCCAGCATTTTAAATCTTTTATTTATCTTTTGTTTCGTAATTCTTCTTACTATAAAAAAAAAAAAAAAAAAAAAAAAAAAAAAAAAGGGGTTTTCTGTAACTAATTGTGGACTTGGGGTGATGTGTGTGTAGCTGGAAACTTGAAATTGGCCAAAATGTGACTTAGTGTGCTTATAAGCGCCAAAGGCGCCCAACCTATCATGCACATAGCGCTAGAACCGCTCCACCTCGCCTTGAGCTTCTGGACCATAGCGCCAGCAGCGCCCGCAAAATACACAGCCAGCGCCAGAAGCGCTCATCATAAACACCAAGCAAGCGCCAAAGGCGCTGCCCCTTGCCAACACGTTCTGCATACTAGCGCTAGAAGCGCTCCACCAAGCGCCAATGGCGCTGCATCATGCTACCACACACTGCCAATTAGCGCTGTCAGCGCTCCTTTCAGTCTCTTCATAGCGCCAGAAGCGCTCGGTATAAAAAAAAAAAAAAAAAAAACACCTAGGTCGGGCTTGTTAATAACTTTGTACTACAAAGTTAATTGTTCTCCTCTTCCTACATCATCCAAGCCGCCTCTAGCCTTCTTGTCTCCATAGTTGCCGAGCAAAGTGTGTTTCTAGCACCAAAGTCCTTTTTGCAACACCCAATCTCTCAACCCTTGTTGGCTCATCACTTGTGCAATCAAAGAGCTCTCTTCCATAGCAAAAGGGGATTCAATATTCTCCATTGGGCTCTAACAATTTCAAGTGAGTTTTATATTTGTGAGCAATTACAATTTGATATTGTTGGCTAGACAGTTTCTTTGCTAGTTTTTGGTGCAAGTTCTTGGTTTTGGTTGTGTACCCAATTGATGTGTGTTGGCTCAATTGGGATTGGGTTTAAGTTTCAATTGGCTATGTTTATACTTGCAAGTTGTGGGAAATTTCATTGTGCTAAATTGGGTTCTTCATAAGTTTGGGGGAACTATTGAACAAGGGTTTTTCAAGTGTGCACGCCAAGTGTTTGACATATTGCCCCAACGAAATTTTGAGTTCTTTTGGGTCTTGACTTGTGTTTAATTGGTTCTAAATGGCTCCCAAAAGACATAGAGGGGAAAGTTCAGGTTCTTCCACTGTGGTAAAGTATGATAAGAAGAAATTTGTTAGCCCCGAGGCAAGTGATAGGTTTAAAAATTGGTCTTCTGGGAAATCTCTAATTCCTGAACGTGGCTTGCTACCTATTGATCGGATAGATGGAGAGCTAGCTCAAATGATACGCAGTCGAAATTGGATGGCATTTACTGCACAACCCGAACCAGCTGCCGTGAATATTGTGAAGGAGTTTTATGCTAATGCTAAAGAAGCTGATGGGAATCTAGTTATGGTTCGGGGTAAGGAAATCAATGTGGGCCGTAAAAATATTAATGCGTATTATGGGTTACAGAAAATTCACAGGGATGGCTATACGAAATATTTGGAAGAAGATTTGGATTATTCTGCGATTATAGAAGCCCTCTGTGAACCAGGAACTGAATGGAAGCTGTCTGACCAACACGAAGCTGTACACTTTCCATCCTCCAAATTGAGTCGATATGGAAAAGCATGGCATGCTTTTATCTGTGCTAAATTGATGCCGTGCCGCCATATGAGCGATGTCATTAATGTGCGGGCGTCGTTATTGTTTTGCATTGCTAAGGGGAAGACAGTGGATATAGGGGAGATAATTCATGAATCTATCATACACACGCTTGAGGGTAGTACCACAGGTGGACTGCCTCACCCTTCCTTGATCACTGATTTGTGCCGTCGAGCTGGAGTCCAGTGGGATAAAGATGAATTGATGCAGGTCCCATTGCCTCCTATTGATCATATTGCCATGGGTCGGTACAGAGTCTGGGGTGGAGGTGAGTCGCACCCGCGGGGTTTAGGTTTCATTCTACCACAGCAGCAGCCACAGGAGCAGGTACCGGATCAGCCACCACCTGTTGAGGATCCACTTCCCGCTCCTACTATAGTTGAGACTATCCGACAGGACCTTCGACATCATACTCGTCGGATAGATCTCGTAGCAGGGTCGATTCAGAGGGGTTTTGATCGGATGACTAGACAGCAGAACCGACTTGCTCAGCGCCAGGCGGAAATTTATGCGTATAATGTTAATTGTTCCACAGCCTTGGCGGATATGTTTGGGCGGTTGAATCCTGCAGCAGGGCCTTTTCAGTTTCCTCCAGCTCCTCCTTTATCTATTTACCCACCACCTGACTCGCCTCCTGATGCGGATGATGAGGATGATGATGACGCTGCTGATGGCAGTGCTGACGAGTAGTGTTTCATCAGGGGAGTCCTCTGTTCTTAATTTCTTATTATTTTTCAATGAGGACATTGTCTTGTTCAGTTTGGGGGGTAGTTGTTTTTTGTTTTCATGCATGTAGTTTGTTTTGGTTTCATTGTGTTAGACTTGTTGCATGGTAGTGCATTATATTTTAGGGTGTGTCAAGCATTTAGTTGCATGTTAATTGTGTTTTAGGTTGTGTTATGCATTTAGTTTCATGAATTAAGCATAAATTGATATAGTATCTAATGTGGCCAATGATAAGACTGGTTTCATGGTTTTAACTTGAGAAGAATTGAAAACTGGTGCTTAGTGATGTCTTTGATTAGGAAGTGAAGTTTAACTTGTCTGAAACTTTTGTTGGCAAGGAAAGCACATAATCAATTGTTTTGACCAATTAAATTCAAATTGTTGCATAATTTTCTTCTGGTAGAAGATTTGGGTTAAAACTTGATAATATCAGTGAAACGTCCATTAAATGGAAAACAGGCAAGAATCTAAGTTTGGGGGAATCTTGGGGTGGAAAAAAAAAAAAAAAAAAAGAAGAAGAAAAATTTGGAAAATTTTGAATCTTTCCCAATTGAAGAGTGGATCATGTGGTGGGTTGAGATGGAGCGTAAAACGCACTCACTCATAAACACATGGAACGAGATGGAGCGTAAAACGCACTCGTTCAGAAGAAAGTGAGATGGAGCATAAAATGCACTCACTAAAAAGAAAATTTTTTTTTTGTTCTATATTTCTGGGGAAGGGTTTAAAAAGGATTTATATGTGTTAAATAACTTTCGAAAACCCCCTATGCTTAGTGATTGCTTGAATCAGTTGAATTGGTTGTGTTCACGGGTTGAATTGAGTTACAATTGAAAGTTTTCTTCTAAGAAGTCAATTATGTGATGGATTTGAGTTGTAATTGATTGAAATGGTTGATATACACACACGCACGACATGGGTGATGACAGGTGTAAGTTAACTCATTGGTTAAAGTTGGAAACTTTGCATTGGTTAGAGATTCTACTTAAGTATTGTATGATATCTTTGAGGCCTGGTGTTGGATACTATGTTGGTTGATTGTTGGATTCGTAGGCATGATAGTTAGTTTACATTTGCATCATTGCATTGCTTGAGGACAAGCAATTGGTTAAGTTTGGGGGTATTTGATGAGTGGAATTTATACCTACGAATCATGTATTGTTAGACTTAATTATTGTGGTTTTTAAGTGTTTATAGTATTATTTTACTTGTTTTTGGTGTTTATTTATTGTAGGTTGGAGCTGGAGGGGCAAAAGGGTGATTTTGGAGCTTAAAACACACCTAGTGGCATTTTCGTAAATAGCTGGTCAAGGTTGAGCGCCAGAAGCGCCCATGCAAGCGCCAGAGGCGCTACATATGTTGTACCATAGCGCCAGAAGCGCTCATCATAGCGCCAGAAGAGCTAGGCTCGATTTTGGGTTGCTAAATTTCAGTTGGAAGAGGAAAAGGAAGCCAATTCTGAAGAGGATTCTAGCCTATATTGATCAGATAGTGAGAAGGAAACCCTGAGTATAAAAACTTGGAGACTTTTAGTAGTTTTATATATATCATAGATTATTATTCTACTTTACTAGAGATAGTTTTAGAGATATATTGAGTGGATTACTTTTGTTCAAGCTTTGGATTTTGATGTGGGTTTAAGCTTATCTTGGATTTTATTCTTCAATTGGGTTTGATCAATCTATTTCTTCTTTCTTGAATTGAATGTTTATTTTTCATGTTTAGTTTAGATCCCATAATGGCTTTTGGTTTAGACATGAACTAATCTCCATTATGGGATTCTAACGGATTTTAATATGTAGTTTAATTATAAGCTTGATTGTTAGATTGTTTTGCATATCATAAGGAACTTTTATCATGATTGTTTTACATGTATGAATGCTTGATCACCATTCGATTTCAGTACTTATATGGAATTGAAAAATAACATATAGGTATGGATTGTAATCATGATAACTTGCGAATATGAGGCTTAATTGGATAGCTTAATATTTTGTGAATCAGATAGAAATATACTGTTTTACCGTAAGAGTCAAAATAAGGGCTTGAGCTTAAAATCAATATAATTGCAATTTCACATAGAAATATAGTGATTTTGGTTATAGTGGTGATTACATGGTGTCTATTGAGTATGGATATTATGTAAGTAGGTCATAATACATTGACAGATGATTATGTCTATTTTAGTGTCCTTGGCTACTTTTCTGTGATATGTGCATTGTCTAGCATGATAGCGATAATTAGATGAACTATTAAATGAAGTTAGGATCCCATTAATTCCAAGCTTAATATATTTCGTTAGTATTTGCATATTTAGTTACTAATTAATTTAGAAATAATTTTATCAACACAAGTAAGACAATAGTTTAGGCAAATAAGTATAGTGATAGAATTGATGCATAGTGAATTAATTTAATCCTGTCTCTGTGGGACGATACTTTACTTCCTCTGTATTACTTGTTGACCACGTATACTTGCGTGAGTTAGAGCTCTTTTATTTAAGACTTAAAAAGAAGCAACACATACGGCATATGTGTAAGCATCATGTATGTATTGTCATCCATGTGCATTGTCATTCATGCATCGAGTGTCTATTCTTTATCTTGTTCATTTCATTCATCATTTCATAAACATGATAAAGAGGGGCAGCTGTAGACACCCAAATTTTGCGTTCCCTGTACTAACCATGACAGGAGGGCAAAATCGTCAATTGAACCGGCTTGCGGGAGTGAAGGAATGGGCCCAAGGGCGAGCGCCCGACACCGCCGCAGGGATTGGCAATCAAAGCTGATGTGACAATAAGGCCATCCGAGACAGACATCCCCGAATGAGGTGACGCGTCTCCCGGAGATTCCCGGACTGCAAAATACGAGCCCTTCGACGGAAATCAACGGTATGGCACGGAAATCGAGACAAGGTGCGGAAAATGAGAAAATCAGCACAGTCAGCCGCAGATCAATCCGCGGCCAAGGACGGAACTCGAGACGGCACGGGACTCGAGCGCACGGGACTCGAGCGCGGCTGGGGGGAGAACCAAGGGCCAGCCGCAGATCAATCTGCGGCCAGCCGCAGATCAATCTGCGGCTGCCCTTGGCAGTCCTTTATCAGGCCATTTCGCATACAGGAACAAAAGAGAAGGAAGAAGAAGAAAAATCCAGCAGCAGCAGCTCGGAAATAGGGAGAAAACAGCAACAAAATAAGGGCAATTAGGAGAGAAAAAAAGTGAAAAGAGTGAGGAATTGTACCAATTTTGTGAGATTATATCTCATATTTTCTACTCTACTCAATACACAAATTCCTACATATTGTGGGGATCATTTTGCAAGGTGAAAATCTTTTGTTTTTGACATTTGTTTGTACCATTTTTGATAGGCTCTTATCATCCGAATCCTCTTAAATGTATCCTTTTTTTGCGTTGTATTGTGAAATCACGGATTAGGGATTATTAGTGAGGGTTCCATTGGAACAAAATTCTTCCTAATAACCCGAGGATATCCAACGGGTGGAATTTCTAGCTTGTTTATGGTGATTGCTTGGATGTAATTTAGTTAGACTATCATTTTCGGATATCATGGTGTATTAGGCAATCCGTGTTGTTTTAGTTTCGTAGAATTCGTTTTGCGGGTATGTAGTAATCTTGGTGTGAGCCTAGGAATGCGACCCCGTGGTCCAAATCCGATGATGGACGTTTTGATACATGTAATGGATGCAAGGTACTCGTGTTGTTGTAACATGTAATCGTTGGGCCTTAAAACGACGCTAGAGCGAGAATCGGGTTTAAGGCCCCGTAATAGTAAAATATGTGATTGTTGGCGTTAGGGGATATTTTGATGACTTATATGCCCATGAATAGCCCCCTACGCGTTTGATATTTAGTTCGATTTGTAAAGACCCAACAAAAAGATTTCAAAGCCAAGACAATAAAGATTTTGCTAAAATTAATCAAAGTAGGATATTAGCATCACGAGGCTAAAAATTGGAAGTGTTAATGAAAGTCGATTCCTATTTTACGAGAAAGCTAAAGGGAAGTTGTTTCCAAATGTCACAAAAAATGGTTTTATAAAGAGAAATAAACGTTTTACTAAACCTTGATACATAGGGCGAAAGAGATTCTAGAAATTGCCTATCATTTAGGAAAGCAACGTATAAATCTCGATTCCTATTTTGGCTAAGGTTTAACAAACTCACGTTTTACCAAAACAAACACTTAATAAAAATCTCATAGCTTTTGTCAATTTAAAATCAAATCTTTCTCAATAAGAAAATAAGGTTTTCTCGTAAATACCGAAAAGACATTTTTTAGCATTCTCAAAATTAAAGCACGATTTTCCCTAAAAAATCCAAATGATTCTTTCATACAAACTCACCACAACTTTCATTTAGGCACACACACACACACACGCACGCATATACGTTTCATGAATTAAAGGATAGGAAAAGCATCAAGATTGCGGTAACCGTATTTCACGGAAGTCGGGGGGTGCCTAACACCTTCCCCTCGCTTAAGCAAGCCCCCGAACTCTATGAATCTCGATTCGCAAACCATTTAATTCGGAGTCACATATGAGCCAGCGATTTATAAAAAACGAAAATTCGGATGAGTTGGTACATCCATTTCAAATATACCAACTGGCGACTCTGGTTAATTGGCTCATCATAAAAAAACGATCTTTCAAAACCCCGTCGACATCAAGGCCGACCTTTTCCCAAATCACCTAAAACCGAAAAGGCTAAAATAGGAAAAGAAAGAGAGACGATAAAAAACCCGGCGTCGACACGTCTTTCCCGACGATTTGTCGGGACTTCCGCCAGACAGGGAAGTTGAGTTTGTAATCGATTTGGCGCCAGGAACCGCCCTGATATCGAAAGCTCCGTACCGTATGGCCCCAGTAGAGATGGAAGAATTGATGGTACAGTTACAAGAACTTTTAGACAAGAAATATATTCAGCCGAGCGTATCGCTGTGGGGAGCGCCGATATTGTTTGTTAAAAAGAAAGACGGATTGATGCGACTTTGCATTGATTATAGAGAGTTGAACAAGGTCACGATTAAGAATAAATACCCGTTGCCAAGAATCGACGACTTGTTCGATCAGTTGAAAGGAGCTAGATATTTCTCGAAGATAAATTTAAGGAGTAGGTATCATCAGCTGAAGGTGAGGAAGGAAGATGTACCGAAGACAGCGTTCAGAACTCGTTCATTTGTATATATGGATAAGACCATATATATATCGGTCCAATTTTTAACCCTATTATTTAGATATTCTATCATTTATAAGCTTTATATGTGTGACGAACGAGAATTTTTGTAACTTATTTTAAATATTTATTGATTGAATAAATATTTTTCGATGATTTGATTGTTGAATTAATTGATTAATTGATGAATTTGTGGTAGATTAATTTAATTATATGTGTTACATTAATTAGATTAATGTGGATAAGTTTTATATTTAAAGTATGTGTTTAATTGAATTTATTTGATTAAATACATTATTTAAATAAGTATAATGTTATTTCTAATTAATTTAATTATTAGTTAGAGACTTAATAATTTGTCATTATTAATAAATAAGAATTTTATTTATATGACTATGTGATTTAATGTAGAATTATTCTATTTTATTTATTTGATTTTAGTAAGATTATTTAGTTGATTAAAGTGCAACATGAAACTATATAATAAGTAGTTTATTAAAATAAATGAGAAAGGAGGAATAAGTGTGCTTACCAAACGAAGCCTTAGTGGGGGTTGGAGTCAGTTAACCCATGATGGGATTAACTGACACCCACTCATCAGACTAAATTCAATTCACGTATTTTATTATCATTATTTTATAAGCCTAATCAGAAAAATACAGAGAGAAAAGGAGAGAAATTTGTGAAACTCTTGAGATTGAAGAAGGAAATCATTCATCTCCTTGCATCATTTAAAGCATTTAATTGAAGGTAATCCTTCTAAATTAAGTTTTTAATTTATGCTCTGATGAGTTTATTCCATGAACGTATGTTTAGAGTTCTCTGTATTTTCTGTAATTTGATTTTTATGGCTAAATCTTTAAATAACTTGATGTTAAGTGTTAGAAAGCATGTATGTATGTATGTTATATGATTTATAGATGATTTAGAGTAATTAATCTCATGAAATCATGTTTAATTGAAGTTCTGAAAAGTTACAGAGTAGTACAGTGTACGAACATGGTTTGAATGTATGAAATTGAAGTCTATGTTGCTAGTTAATTGGATAAATTGATAACTTACTTTGATTATGCATGCATAAATGAAGAAAACAAGTTTTAAACGGTTCAATTTGGTTGTGTAACGAACCTGTTATGTGTGATTTTATAGAAATTGTAGAAACTCTGATAAACTAATAAGAAACCTCAAATTTGATTCTTAGATTCATGAATTATGTGATTTAAGTTGTTAGAATTATGCTAGAAGGCTTGGGTAACAATTATTTATGTATTATAATGTCTGGGTATGTTTAATTTGACGATTAGAATAACAAGATTGAAATTTTTGGCCTGTTTTTGCGTTCTTCGCGAACTGCAGAAACTAGAATTCGTGATTCTCGCCCCAACGAGAATTTTGTGAAGGAAATTCTCGCCCCGGCGGGAGCTCGCCCCGGCGAAAATTTTGTGAAGAAATTCCTCACCCCGGCGGGAGCTCGCCCCGGCGAGAATTTTATGAAGGGATTCCTCGGCCCTGCGAAGAATTAAAAAAAAAAGGGAGTAAAAAGACGAGAGTAAAAATTTTCTTGTTTCTTTGAGATCATGTTATGATATTATAGACATACCTAAAGCTTAAGCTAAGGTATAAAATGAATACTGAAATACTGTAATGGGTGGTAAGCATAAATCCATTGATTGTTCGATGTCAACTGAGCTATTAAAATAGAAATTTTGGATGAGAATGAGTTCTGAAGTGTTTATAATACTGTATCTAATTATTGTTACTGTTTTATAAACGGAATGTATAGGTTGATTTAAAGAACATGAGTTTTAAATTTATAGTCTACGCACGAGGCAAGTATCTTATCCTTACTTTTACATTTACACAAGTTTTCTACCTTGATTTCAATCACGCAAGCTCCTGAATTTAATTCTCGTACCATATATGTTTCATGATGCTACTATTTACTCGAGCAAATTATTATTTCTATTCCATTCAATTTCATGGATTCAATGAGACGTTTTAAATCCCTCTTTGTAATGCTTCAGTTATATAGAACGTATTCAATCGTACCTTTTGTGAGATTTAGTTTTGATTCTCAAATTATACCTTTTGAATCTTGATTGACTAGTGAACCCTTATTGATTCGACTAGTCCATAGTTGATGAGCGTTCTAAATTCTAGAAACATTATTGAAGTAAATCCAAACCAAACTTCCTTTGGTGCGGACTCCGATGTCAAACTGAGATGAACAACCCTTATATAGGGGATTTTATTTACGCAATAGCGTTAAGATGTTGTGCACATACATGGTACAAAGGGCTGATCCCCCTGAGTACGAGAAGCAAGGTCCATATAGTCTAATGACTGTTAAAGGTTTAAAGTAGAAATACTTGATAACCTGGGACATAGTTCATGGTCTTAAGACCCTCAGACGTTCTTTTGAATATTGTCTTACATTCTTGACTCAAAAGCTAAATCTTCGATTATTCAATATCCATTAATTATTTCGCATGTTATTATTACTGTTGTTGTTATACTTGCTGGGCAATCATTGCTCATCCTTGCATAATAACATTGCAGTTAAGGTTGAAAGAACTGATGAGCCATCTACTAGTAAGGGCAAAGGAAAAGCAAACAAGTGATGAAGAGTTGTTGTACTTATTTTAATGATGTTATGTAATAGATTTAATTTATGTTTCCGCACTGATGTTATGTTAAGGTTAGATGACCTGTGATTTATTTATGAATGATGTTGTAACCCTTAATGGGAGATTTCCATTTTTATTAATAGTATTTTCATTATGAATGAATGGGTAGTTAGATGTGATGTGATGTATATGGATAGTGAACACCAAATCCTGAGGAAACAGAGTACTCGGATTTAGGGGTGTCACAATATGGATCCCAGATCTAAAGGGAGCTTCCCAATAAAGATAAATCAATATTGGTGCGCAATTAGATGACCTAACCTTCATTTCTTAGTCAAAACTTTCAGCGTGCCAAATACCCTCACTTAGATACATAGTCTTAAAAACATTGTTTATGTTTTAACCATTCTAAGTTTAATCGAAGTAAAGACATGACAAGAATGTGTGAGAAAACATGATAATATTGATATAATATTCGGTTACATACTTTGCCGGTTCATATTACAAAAAGTCATCAAGACTATAACAAAAGGGACAAGCAATCAGGAAAGCATATAAACTAGTCTACGCATTTCTTCTTTCCTTTCTTTGGAGAGCCTGAACTCTTAGGTTTGTCTGCAAATAAGGTTTTATTCGCAAGAATGAGCATACAAAAGCTCAACTAGTCTAAACACATAGCATATAACTGAACTCACACCGATAAGGATTTAATGAATCATAGCTTTAACAAAAGATATTACAATTGTTTTAACATAATAAGACTGAGTGGTAATTAAACCAAGAACCGTTCGTCCGTCTTTCGACTTAGAACCAAACTGTGGATATCAAGTAGAGGATCAATCTAACGACATCTTATGTTATGCATAACATACGCTACACTGAGTAATCATGACAGTGTTTTAACAACATATTCATCTCAGTTTACTTTGTATATAGAGGTCGCTCCAAGACAACTTGGTTTGACTAAAGAATTATAACAATTCAATACTTCACGAATAAACTTTCATTTTGCAATTTATGTCGAAACGAATAGCAATAACTCTCATATCAAAGATTTATAACACGTTGTTGCACAAAGTGCATAAATCAAATAGAAAGCTTGTAAATGAAAGCTTAGGTAGAAGACTTGCCTCATATATCTTTTACATATAAATATAATGGTCTACAGTTTCGCTAACTGCACGTTAGGGGCTCCGTTTATTACACTTTGGTACCTAGGTTAATTACACTTTAGTACCTAACAAATTCTTATAATATTCTTCTAAGCTCCTCAATGAAAATATCTTCCAAACTCGACAATGCAGCTTGTAATTGAACCTATCTTCTAAGCTCCTCAATGAAAATATCTTCTAAGCTCGACAATACAACTTGCAATTGAACCTATCTTCTAAGCTCCTCAATGAAAATATCTTCTAAGCTCGACAGTGCAGCTTGTCACCGTAAGCACGACAAATCACTTTGTCATTTCCAAGCACGACACATCAACTTGTCAAAAATAATTCGTCGGAATGCTTCTTAGTGAAATCGTGGAAAGCGCGACAAATCATTTTGTCAATGTAAGCATGACTAAGCAGCTTAACCAAAAAAATTTATTTGACCTAATTCATCGTTTACACTATATAATCACAAAACACCTGCTTCGAAATATCATTTCGATCTTTATTAAGCACATATGTTACAGAATTCAAATCTCATTAGGGCTTAAAGTTTTAAACTTCTCGATACCTAGGGTTTAGGGTTTTAAACTTCTTCTACCCTAAACCCTAAACCCACCTGCCATGCTAAGTATAACTACAAACAAGAATTAAACACAAACATTAAATCATCAAAGAGAAATTTGAGATCAAAGGTCACTGCTCGACATTGACCAAGGTGTTCTTCAGCCTCAAGAACACCTATAGCGACACTTTCTGTCACTATTAACCTATAGCGACAGTTACTATTCATATTAAATATAAATAAATATAAATAATTAAATAAATTAGAAATAAATATTAAATAATTATTAATAATTAATAATTATATTCTAAAATTCATTTTTAATTATAATAATTAACTTTTAATATTTTTACATAAATTTTAATTATTATTTAATTTAATTAGATAATAATTATTATTACAATAAATCATTTAATAATTATCTTAATGATATTAAATTATTTAATATTATATTAATTACTGAAAAATGATATTAAAGTAATTAAAATTATTATACGTAATAATTAAATAAAATATTAAATTAAATATTTACAAATATTATTAATAATAAATAAATAATTTTAAATAATATACTAAGTATTTGAAAATATTATAAATGGCAAAATAAATCATTTAAATATTAAACTAAGTTTTAAAAATTATTATAAATAATAATTACATCACTTAAATGACAAAATAAATTCTAAGAATATTATTGATGATAAAATAAATCATATTCTATCTTCCTAAAAATGTTTTAAATGATAAATAAATTATTTAAATAATATTTTAACTATCTAAAATTATTTTAAATGGTAAATAAATCATTTAAATAACATATTAATGTTTTAAAAATATTCTAAATGATAATTAAATTATTTAAAAATATTTCTAAGCTTGTAAAAATTATTTAAAAATAATATTAAGCTTCTAAAAGTGTTATAAATAATAATTAAATTATCTAGATTAATATTTAAGCTTCCAAATGAAGTTTTATTGATAAACCTATGTGTTTAGTTATCTAATGACGCGACTGACGTACCGAATCGACGTCGAATCTTAATGAAAGTTGTCTAGTTTAACTTGTTACATGTTATTATAAGTTCTAACGCTTACTATTGGTGTACATAAACTACGTACGCTGATAAACCATGTTAAATTTAATTAAAAGATCTACGTTAAGGCAAATCTTCTAACCTTGTTATATTTAAGCAAGTATCATACATCTTGCTATCAATTGTAACAAAGTTATTGCTTTTTGTTTAGCATAACTTAAGAAATGGATCATTATTCATATATTGTTTGATGAAGCTTAAATTGTTGTGTCAAACCAAATTGTTTTGGTAAGACATCTTATACTGAAAAATGAAACACCTTGATGTAAGGTTGTAAATCGTCGATTATATATTGACATAAATTGTAGGATGATATGCATACTCCTAGAATATTCGATAGGTTGATCCCCTATGAGATATCCGAAATCAAACTCTTCTAAGTCATTGAAGACTAATAGAATTAATTGAAACACATGGCTCATGTACTGAACCCTCAGTTATACATCTTTGACATCTTTCAACTCAAACACATTGTGTTTACGTTTTCAAATAAACTTGCTGAGCATTTGTAGCTCATTCTTGCATATACTTTCTTTTGCAGTCTTAAATGATATTCCCGGCACCTCAGGGGCAGACAAGGGAAAAGACCATGTTAATTAGTTTTATCTTACTGTTGTGAATGTTTTCAAGTCTTATAAGACTTTTGTTGTAATAAAGATACAATACCGAGAATATTGTAACCAAACTTAAGCTTATTAAATATATATCATCTTTTGTTACATCTCTTGCGTTGTATTTACATTCTTAGTTAAGTTAGAAAGTAGCGTTTAATCTAGTACAGTATCTCTATGAACTATACATCTCAATGAGGGTATTTAAATGATACTGGGAGTTTTGTAAGCGCTGAGGTTACACTTAATGAGCGCCGGTAAAGTGCCACCTTTACTGGAATGCGCCCCTCAGTTCCAAGAACAATCTTATCATTAATACTGTGAATGTCAGATAGATAGGGAATATCGATATGAAAGAGATATTCATAAGATATGAATCTATACATCCAAGTGAGGGTATCCAAACACAGTTAACGTTCTACCCAGAACTAGTATCTGTTATGGGATACTGTGAACCTTGGATAGATAGAAGTTATATATTATGGAATGTTTATAGTTGAATAGTTTCACGTGAGCACCAAATCTGCTACAGGGAGTGTAGAGAATTTGGGGGTGTCACATGTTGGTATCAGAGCTGTAGATTATAGCTCTAAGGTAGTTAGGAAATACCTTGGGGTATAGTCTTTAAGTCCGTAAAATACTTAATTATACATAAAATAATTTTAAAAACTTTATATTATGTGTAAATTTGTTTCACTCTAATACTAAACAAGTAAAATTCTTTTATAGGATGTCAGAGACCAATTAGAATGACCTTCCAATCATAGATCTACCTATGGGGGAGTCAGAGACAGATAGTGATCCAGAGGAAGAGCCAGAAGAGATATATCCCGCACTAGGATCACCAGAGGAAGAGGATCCTGAGGAGGAAGAACTCTTACATAACCAGGAGATACTAGATGCTGAGGAAACTGAAAATCCTATAGATGGACAGTTAGTAGATCCTGATGAGGAGATTGGAACTAACCAGATGATGAGTGTTGACAGACACGAGGAGATAGTTATGGGGATGGTTCAGCAGTCGACCGAAGACTTAGAGGCTGCCAATTTTCGGACATACATAGTTAAATGTTTGTTGGAGTGTGAGAGGGGTACTACTCATCGTCTTAGGACACTTTTCTAGAGTACTCAGAAGAAAACATAAGATGCACAGATGCAGTTATTCCGAGCTGATAAGGGATGTCGTGATACATTTGACGACTTAGAGCGTCGGGTGCTTAGGTATCCAGTAGAGGAGAACAAGGTGGATTATATGATAGATCGATCAGTGGTATGCCATATGGTCCAGGATGCCTATAAAGAGGCACGTGGTCGTCAAGTCTAGTATAGTACTTAGGTTTATTTTCTACAGTTTGTATTCTAAAGATTTTGGGTTGTAAAATAGGGACTCCTTTGTACTAACTAGTGATAGTATAAATCACTAGTCGAATATGTAAACTTTTTGTATGTGATATACAAGTTATGTTTGTACAATTCAAGTTGTTAATTCTGTGTTTAATATGAACTTGTATTTATACTTGTCTTTCCTTTATTTATAGAATCATGGCATCGAGAAGTAGAAATCAGAATGAGAGAAATAATGAGGAGAGAGAAACAAACCCCACCCAACAACTAGTAGACATACTCTTAGGAGCTTTACAAGGTCATCCACCACATCAACCTAATGCAGTAAATCCACAAGGTACCGTATTCAAAGACTTTAAACTTGTAAGACCACCCGAATTTAAGGGAGCCGTAGAACCTATTGACGCTCAAACTTGGGTTACCGAGATGGAGAAGGTCTTTTTGGTGACTAATGTTAGCGAAGATCAAAAGACGGTCTTTGCCACCTTTTTCCTGAAGGGCGAGGCAAATCATTAGTAGGAGAATACTAAGGTTCGTGCAGGTGAAGGGATAATTCCTTGAGCTAGATTCAAGGAACTATTCTTTGAAAATTATTTTCCCCAATCGATGCAGGATCGTATGGAAGTACGACTCCTAGAATTGAAATAAGGGGAACTGACTGTATCCCAGTATAAGGCTAAGTTCAATGAATTAGCTAAGTTTGCCCCACATCAAGTCAATACGGAGGCAAAGAAGACCAGGAGGTACGGGGAGGGGTTAAAACCCCAAATTCGCAGTAAGTTATCGGTGTTTCAACTGAAGACTTTTCCTGAAATTCTCGAAAAAGCTATTATAGCTGAAAATGAGAATGAAGCTCTGTTGAAATTTCATAAGGAGAAGAAGAGTCAAACTAATGGAGGAAGGTTTAAAGAGGAAGCAAGTACTGGTGGGTTCAGTAATAATAATAAGAGGAAGTGGGATGCCACTTTCAATAACTTTGGGAAGAAGGAGAATAATTACAACAATTATAACAATAACAACAACAACACCAACAGAAACAACAATAACAAGGTGAAACGTTGTGCCACATATGGAAAGAACCATCTGGGACTATGTCGCAGGAAGGTGGTTACCTGTTACAGTTGTGGTTAGGAGGGACATTATTCTTCTGATTGTCCCAAGAATAATAATAATAATATCAATCAGGGAAATCATAATAATAAATGTTATAATTTTGGCGCAACGAGTCATATATCTAGAAATTGTCCAAGGAATAGAACCAAACCGGGGGAGGAAATTAAACCACAAACAACACCCTCAAACCAACAGTAGTAGGAGCTGGAGGTCAGAGTCGTCCAACCGCCAGGACATTTAATATGATGATGAGGGATGCTGTTGCTTCACAGGACGTGGTGACAGTTATCATCCCTATCAACACTTTAAATACATATGTGTTACTTGACTCTGGTGCTACTTGTTCATTCGTGTCTAATAACTTTACTAAAAGCTTGAATATACCATGCGAAGACTTAGACATACCTTTCAATGTAGAAATTGCAAATAGAGAGATAATTCCCGTTAAAACTGTATATAAAGATTGTAACGTAGAGATTAAGGGACACAAGTTTCTTGTGAACCTCATTCCTATACAGCTAAGGGAATTCGATATAATCTTAGGCATGGATTGGTTGGTTAATCATAATGAAATGATTAACTACCATCGGAAGCGTGTAAACCTATTGACTACGTCAAAGTCAAAGGTAGTGTTTAACAGAGGTTGTTCACCTAAACGATCTCGATGTCTGACAGTAATGCAAGCAGAGAGATTGCTTAGGAAGGGTTGTACAGGTTATTTGGCATATATAGTGCATACTCAAAAAGAAGGTGTAAAGATAGACCAAATACCTGTAGTTAGAGAATTTTCAAATATATTTCCAGATGACTTACTAGGTCTACTTCCGGATAGGGAGATTGAGCTTGTTATCGATCTTGCACCTGGTACGGCGCCAATTTCGAAGGCACCATACAGAATGGCACCAGTAGAGTTGAAAGAGTTACTTGTGTAGTTACAGGAACTCTTAGATAAGAAATACATATAAGCTAGTGTTTCATCTTGGGGAGCACTGGTATTGTTTGTAAAGAAGAAGGATGGAACGTTGAGGTTATGTGTTGACTATAGAGAATTAAATAAGTTAACCATAAAGAACAAATATCCTTTACCAAGAATTGATGATCTGTTTGATCAGTTGAAAGAGGCCGAACATTTTTCGAAGATCGACTTACGATTAGGTTATCATCAATTAAATGTAAGAAAAGAAGATGTGCCGAAGACAGCATTTAGGACACGCTATGGACATTATAAATTTCTTGTGATGTCCTTTGGATTGACGAATGCATCGGCAGGATTCATGGACTTGATGAACTGAATGTTTAAACCATGCTTAGACAAATTTGTCGTAGTATTTATCGATGATATTTTAGTATACTCGAGAACAAAGAAGGAGCATGCTGAACACTTAAGGAGTGTATTGGAAATATTACAAAAGGAACATCTTTATGCCAAGTTTTCCAAGTGTGAATTCTGGTTGGAATGAGTCCAGTTCTTGGGTCATGTGATTGACAAGAATGGAATAGCGGTGGATCTAGCAAAGATAGAAACGGTTGTGAATTGGGAACAACCAACAACTCCAACAGAAGTAAGAAGTTTTTCTCGGTTTAGCAGGGTACTATCGGCGTTTTATACAAGATTTTTCAAAAATAGCAACCCCGCTAACCAATTTAACTCGAAAGACGGTAAAGTACATCTGGACAGATAAATATGAAGAAAGCTTCCGAGAGTTGAAGAAATGACTGAGCATGGCACCAGTGTTATTGATGAGTGTGTTTTATATACACAAATTGGGTACTTTTAGCCTTAATAATTTGCAAGTCTTTAGCTATTTCGTTTGGTTTTATGTGTTTTCATCTTATTGTTATGTAATATAGTTTTGTATTACTTTTATATGTATTTGTGTGCTTTTATGTGTTTTTACATTGTTTTGTAGTTATTGAAATAAAGGCCCCTTGAATCGATGCGTTTTTGGCTTGAATCTAGCATTCCCGCTGCTTGTTTCTCCATTTGACCCATGATGCAATCCGAATCTCTCAAAACTCAAAGAGAACGAAAGTTGTTGTAGAGTTTTATCTTAGCTTTCTAGAACATCCGGAATCATCCAATTTGAAGTTAGTATGAGAGAGTTATGGTCATTTTACCATCGGATTTTGCATGACTTTTACACAGCAGTTGCTTCGGGCCTCAATTTGGAACCTTTCTCCGGACATTATCTCGACGAGCTCCAGTTATGAAAGTTGTTAGAGATACTTCTTAGCTTTCCATAGCCTACTTAATCGCCTTAAATCCGAGTTCGGACGAAGAAGTTATGGCCATTTTATCAAACAACGTCGAAGCTGAATCAGGATACAGGAAGCTGAAACCAAGGTAGCTCGCCGTGGGCGCGAATTTTAGGCTTATTTTGGCGCCGAGGCGAGCTCACCTGTAGCTATGCAGAAAGTGCGATTTTTGGTCCAAAACTCGGGAATAAGCTAGGTTTTTGGATACCCATCTCTTATAACACCAAGGAGGCGGCTGAAAACTTACATTCTAACACCATCTAACACTTCTAACATCAATTCTAGAGAGGGAGGCTTCCATAAACATCAAATTAAGAGGAAAAATCTGCAATACAAGGCAATTTTCAGCAAAGTCCAAGGAACAAGAAGAGCAAGGAGTATCAAATTTTGAAGGAAAGCTAGAGAACAAGAAATCAACCCATCAAGCAACCATTGAATATCTTCCTAAGGGGTTTTATCATTCTATCTCTAGTATTCTCTTCTTAATTTGTAATTCTATCATGATGTATAGATCAAATTTGATGTTTATTGTAATTCCCATGAACTAGAACTAATTTTCTAAGATTTCAATGGAACCCAATACATAGTTTGAATTGAATGCTCTCTCTTTAATGTTGGTTAATTATTTGTGATTGGATATCATAATTTGTGCTTTATATATTAATTACCTAGCTAGTAATTACCTTGGGAACTTATATGGAATTGAGAGAGGAAGTATAGGTTGAGACCTTGTTATGATATCATGTGAAAATTAGATATTCCTATGGGTAATTTATGAAATTAAGTGACGTGTGTTTTATTTATTACCCTCATGAATGGATAATTTGATTGTATTTAGGATAGACATATACCTAAATACCACATGTATCCATTTGAGAATCATGCTTAATGATTTCCATTGCGAAAGTTGGTAATTGATAGGGTGATTAATGAGATTTGGTGACACGTGTCTTGTTGATTATTCTTGATATTGGATTCTTGCTAGTGTGTAGAATAGAGATATTTATACACCGCATTGGGAAATACGTATTTGACCATCGAGAGAGGCTTGTATATACTTGTAAATTCTCGGGATAACAATCCTTGTGATTTAACTAGTTGAAAAGAGAGAGTTAGGATATTCAAGTGAAGTGTTGGGGAAATTGTGATCTTAGACTTGTTAATATTTGATTTCATTATCTTAAAGCTTTCCATAGTTCTTTGATTATTTGTTATCGTTATTAATGCAAAACAACAAAAACAATTGTCATTTGTTTAAATAAGATTGAAATGATAAAAGATTAGTACTTGGAGAAGACTAGTAATAATTCCTCGTGGGATCGATACTTTACTTACTATTTATTAATTTTTGACCGCGTATACTTGCGCGTAAATTGTCGTTATATAAATCGGACAACAAGTTTTTGGCGCCGTTGCCGGGGAATTTGTTTTCTAGTGTTTTTCCAATATTAGTCATAATCAAATTAGTCTTAATTTAAACTTGTATATAAATTTGCTTTTAGTTTATTTTATCATTTATTTTTCTGTTTTAATGCTTTATTCTTTGCAAGGTACACCATGGATGACTTTGTTGATCAATGGCCGTATATGAGTATGACTCAACCAATGGAAACTGGGATTGATGGACTCAATGCACTCTCTGCATTGTCATCACAATTTGAAACACTATCGAGGAAGTTGGATGCTTTAGTACTTGAGAGCACTCAAGGTATAACAGTTACTTGTGATTATTGTGCTGACAATCATCCGAGTCATCAATGCACCGTCAGATTTGGACCTAGTACAATACGGTGGTGATTACCCTCAACAACTATGCTTATCCCGATTACCACCAAGATTTGGGGTATCACCCGGATACTAAATGGAGCTACAATTATGAAGATCAATACTATGCTCCAAATCCAACATATGCACCGGAATTCTCATGTCCACCTCCTATTCAAGAAGATAAGATGTCAAACTTTGAGGAACTTGTGACCAAGATCATGACTTCGAATGTGGAGATGTTGAAAAGTCAAGACCTATCAATTCAAAATCTTCAGAATCAGATTGATCAAATGTTCAAAGCTTTAAACACCTGCCCTCAAAACAATTGGTGTAATGACATGGATTCTGAGACTGATGGAAAGCCGAATCACATTTGCAACTGGATGAGCCACAAGATGTCGAATGTGGGGAGACAAGTGGGGGAGCGGGAAAAGGAGGCCGATGATCCAGCCTTGAGTTCCAACGATGATGAGTCAATTGTGTTAGTGCCCCAAGTGCCTTCTCCGCCAAAGTTCAAGAATCCAGTCAATTTTGCAAAACCGTGCCCAAATTAGTAGTCATGTCTTAGGCAAAGGCTCTATGTGACAAATGGAGCTAATATAAATTTGAACCCATGGTGTGATGAATTAGGGGTCCATGAAAAGAAAGCTGAAAATTCTATTGTGTTTGTGGAGCTTCAATTCAACATTCTTTTCACAAACCAACAAGGAACAATCATCTAGTTTTTGTGAAGTCCTTAAGTGAGGTTGTGCCTAAAAGTACCAAGCTAGGTGAACATGATACAATGACCCTTACTGAGGAGAAAACCCTCAAATATTACATGGCTATCAATGGAGGGTGGGGTTCCTCAATTATCGAAGGGGAATTGGATAAAAAGCAGGGAGTTAGTCAGGCCGAAGACTTTAAAACAAGCGCTTCTTGGGAGGCAACCCAATTTTATTGTTTTGATTTTGATTTTTTTTCAATTGCTTTTAAGTTTGTTTAATTGCATTTTAATTTTTTTAGTCAATTGCTTTCAGGTACCGAATACTAAGCAAATTTGGTTGTGCGCTCCCAACTTAGGGGACTTGAAAGATGATATTAATAGCGCTTGACACGTTCTCAGGGAAGTCTTCTATTTTATTTTTTTTTTCCCTATTTCAGACATTGAGGACAATGTCAAGTTTAAGTTTGGGGGTATAGGCTTTAGTATTTAGTATTTGTGTTTTTAATTTAGTATTTGTGTGTTGTTAGTGTTTTTTTTTAAACAAAAAAAAATTTCATTTATTTTTAGGATATGTCCCTTGAGCATTATTTTAATTTGATTTGAACCATAATCCATGGTCTATGATAATGGCTTGTTTGAATTGATTCTAACTCATGGAAAATGGATAATTGTTGCTTAGTTGTTGTGCTTATCGTTATTGTTGGTTATTGTTTTGCTTATGCGTCCTTTCACTTTTATGCACTCACCCATGAGTATTGAGCTAGTCGTAATGCTTAGAGAAGGCTTTTATAACCGAATGCTTATGGGAAATATCTATAAACTCTTTAACTCGTTTTTAAACATCACTCGAAGGAAGGTGTCCAAATTTGTTGTGTTTGAATTGATGGTCATGTGGTGAGCTGAGATGGAGCGTAAAAACGCACTCACTCATGGACACATGCTTAGGGGAGATAGAGCGTTAAGACGCACTCTCCTATAATTTTGATGAGAAAAGAAAGAAAAGTTTTTTATATCAAACCTTGTGTTGAGTTGAGATGGAGCGTAAAACGCACTCACCCACAAGAGAGTAGACTTAGGATAAGATAGTGCATAAAATGCACTTACCTAAAGTCCTTTGATTTCTTATTTTTGGAAATTGTGATTTGTATACCTTTGTATTGAGTGGTGTGTTAAGCATGTAGTTTTTGTGGTTTATTTTGATTATTTCATAAGGTAATGTGGTTGCATAGCTTCATCCGAGCTTGATTGGTTTAGTGCCATTGGGTATACTCACACACACACGGAAGGGACCTAAAGCAAGCTATGACTAACTAATTGTAATTCTAGACTTGCACGTTTTGAGAGTTTCCTTGAATTTTATTGTGTTTATGCTTTGAGACCATTGGTTAGCTTATAACTCATTGCTCAAGATAGTTTTTATTTAGAAATGTTTAATTTTTATAGTTTGTGTGTTTTGCTTGAGGACAAGCAAAGGTTTAAGTTTGGGGGTATTTGATGAGTGTGTTTTATATACACAAATTGGGTACTTTTAGCCTTAATAATTTGCAAGTCTTTAGCTATTTCGTTTGGTTTTATGTGTTTTTCATCTTATTGTTATGTAATATAGTTTTGTATTACTTTTATATGTATTTGTGTGCTTTTATGTGTTTTTTACATTGTTTTGTAGGTATTGAAATAAAGGCCCCTTGAATCGATGCGTTTTTGGCTTGAATCTAGCATTCCCGCTGCTTGTTTCTCCATTTGACCCATGATGCAATCCGAAATCTCTCAAAACTCAAAGAACGAAAGTTGTAGAGTTTTATCTTAGCTTTCTAGAACATCCGGAATCATCCAATTTGAAGTTAGTATGAGAGAGTTATGGTCATTTTACCATCGGATTTTGCATGACTTTTACACAGCAGTTGCTTCGGGCTCAATTTGAACCTTTCTCCGGACATTATCTCGACGAGCTCCAGTTATGAAAGTTGTAGAGATACTTCTTAGCTTTCCATAGCCTACTTAATCGCCTTAATCCGAGTTCGGACGAAGAAGTTATGGCCATTTTATCAAACAACGTCGAAGCTGAATCAGGATACAGGAAGCTGAAACCAAGGTAGCTCGCCGGGGCGCGAATTTTAGGCTTATTTTGGCGCCGAGGCGAGCTCACCTGTAGCTATGCAGAAAGTGCGATTTTTGGTCCAAAACTCGGGAATAAGCTAGGTTTTTGGATACCCATCTCTTATAACACCAAGGAGGCGGCTGAAACTTACATTCTAACACCATCTAACACTTCTAACATCAATTCTAGAGAGAGGGAGGCTTCCATAAACATCAAATTAAGAGGAAAAATCTGCAATACAAGGCAATTTTCAGCAAAGTCCAAGGAACATGAAGAGCAAGGAGTATCAAATCTTGAAGGAAAGCTAGAGAACAAGAATCAACCCATCAAGCAACCATTGAATATCTTCCTAAGGGTTTTATCATTCTATCTCTAGTATTCTCTTCTTAATTTATAATTCTATCATGAAGTATAGATCAAATTTGATATTTATTGTAATTCCCATAAACTAGAACTAATTTTCTAAGATTTCAATGGAACCCAATACATAGTTTGAATTAAATGCTCTCTCTTTGATGTTGGTTAATTATTTGTGATTGGATATCATAATTTGTGCTTTATATATTAATTACCTAGCTAGTAATTACCTTGTGAACTTATATGGAATTGAGAGAGGAAGTATAGGTTGAGACCTTGTTATGATATCATGTGAAAATTAGATATTCCTATGGGTAATTTATGAAATTAAGTGACGTGTGTATTATTTATTACCCTCATGAATGGATAATTTGATTGTATTTAGGATAGACATATACCTAAATACCACATGTATCCATTTGAGAATCATGCTTAATGATTTCCATTGCGAACGTTGGTAATTGATAGGGTGATTAATGAGATTTGGTGACACGTGTCTTGTTGATTATTCTTGATATTGGATTCTTGCTAGTGTGTAGAATAGAGATATTTATACACCGCATTGGGAAATACGTATTTGACCATCGAGAGAGGCTTGTATTATACTTGTAAATTCTCGGATAACAATCCTTGTGATTTAACTAGTTGAAAAGAGAGAGTTAGGATATTCAAGTGAAGTGTTGGGGGAAATTGTGATCTTAGACTTGTTAATATTTGATTTCATTATCTTAAAGCTTTCCATAGTTCTTTGATTATTTGTTATCGTTATTAATGCAAAACAACAAAAACAATTGTCATTTGTTTAAATAAGATTGAAATGATAAAAGATTAGTACTTGGAGAAGACTAGTAATAATTCCTCGTGGGATCGATACTTTACTTACTCTTTATTACTTGTTGACCGCGTATACTTGCGCGTAAATTGTCGTTATATAAATCGGACAACAGTTATCTTTACCAGATGATACAGGAGGCCTTATCGTTTATAGTGATGCATCACACAAGGGATTAGGTTGTGTGTTGATGCAACATGGGAAGGTGATTGCGTATGCGTCACGACAACTCAAAGATTATGAGAATTGGTATCCTACGCATAATCTTAAGTTAGCCGCTGCAGTATTTGCCTTTAAAATTTGGAGACATTACTTGTATGGGGAAAAGTGTGAGATATACATAGATCATAAAAGTTTGAAGTATATTTTCACGCAAAAGGAGTTAAATATGAGGCCAAGGAGATGGCTAGAGTCGAAAAAAGATTTTGACTGTGAAATCTTATATCATCTCGGGAAAGCTAACGTTGTGGCAGACGCGTTAAGTAGAAAGAACCAAGAGAAGTTAAATGTAATAACCAATAACGAGGTACTGATAAAAGAGTTTGATAAATTTGAGATCGAGGTAAGAGTTCTAGCCAATTCTACCCAGAAGTTATTCGTTGTGGAGAGTAGTTTGACTTTACTGGATAGAGTCAGGGAACTACAGGAGATAGATGAAGAGTGTCAGAAGTGTAAAACCGAAATAACTCATAAAAAGAATGACAAATTCATAGTAGATATGGATGGAGTACTGAGGTACGAGAATAGAATTTGGGTAGCCTCCGTACAAGAATTAAAAGATGAAATACTGAATGAAGCCCATAGTTCTAAATTAGCCATACATCCATGTAGTACAAAAATGTACAAAGATTTAAGTTGACACTTTTGGTGGTCTAACATGAATAGAGAAATAGCGGAATGGGTAAGTAAATGTTTAACATGTCAAAAAGTTAAAGCTGAACATCAGAAGCCGAGTGGATTACTGCAACCCTTAGAAATCCCCGAGTGGAAATGGGAACATATTACCATGAATTTTGTAGTAGGTCTTCCAAACACACAGAAAGGTCACAATGCCATTTGGGTAATTGTAGGTCGTCTTACCAAGTCGGCTCATTTTCTACCTATAAAAGTTAACTTCAGTCTTGACTAGTTAGCCAAACTTTACATCAATGAAGTTATTTCTAGACATGGAGTCCCTGTTTCTATAGTATCAGATCGAGATCCCCGATTTACTTCAAATTTTTGGACGAGTCTTTAGAAATATTTAGGAACTCAGTTGAGATTAAGCACAACCTATAACCCACAAACCGACGGTCAGAGTGAGAGAACAATTCAAACATTGGAGGACATGTTGCGAACTTGTATCATGGACTTCAAGGGAAGTTGGGAAGATCAGTTACCTTTGGTAGTATTTGCCTACAACAATAGTTATCATGCCAATATAGGAATGCCACCATTTGAAGCTTTGTATGGAAGGAAATGTAGGTCGCCTTTATGTTGGGACGAGGTCGGTGAGCGACAAATGCTACGACTCGAAATAGTTCAACACACCATTGAGGTAGTTCAAATTATACGAGGAAAATTCCAAGCGTCTCAAGATCGACAGAAGAAGTATGTAGATCAACACAGGAAACTACAAGATTTCGATGTCGGTAGTCACGTATTTTGAAAAGTATCACCGTGGAAAGGCAAAATACGTTTCGGCAAGAAAGGCAAATTGAGTCCGAGATTCATTGGACCATTCCAAATATTGAGGAGGATAGGTGAGGTAGCCTATAAGGTCGCCCTACCTCCTGAGTTAGAACATATTCATAACGTGTTTCATGTGTCCGTGTTACGACCATACAAACCCGATTATAAACACGTTATAGATTACGAACCTATTCAGATCGAGAAAGATATTTATCGTATGAAGAAGTTCCTATTGAAATCATAGATAGGAAAAAACAAAATTTACGGAATAAAGTGATACCTTCAGTCAAGATTATTTAGAGAAATCAAAATATAGAGGAAGCTACGTGGGAGCTCGAGAGTAAAATGTGAGACAACTACCCACACTTATTTTTGTAATCTGTACTGTAATTTCGAGGACGAAATTCTTCTTAGTGGGGGTGAATGTAATATTCCGAACCCTAATAAGATTTGTATATGTAAATTATGTATTTATTAAATAAAATTTCTTGTTCCGACTTTGTGTTATGTGATTGTATATTTTATTAAAGAATTAGGTCAAATAAAATTTTTTCCGAAGCTTCTTAGTCGTGCTTACACGGACAAAATGATTTGTCGTGCTTCCGACGATTTCACCGAGAAGCGTCTCGGCAAATTATTTTCGTAAGCTGCTGTGTCATGCTTGGAAATGACGAAGTGATTTGTCGTGTGTAGACACCCAATTTTTGCGTTCCCTGTACTAACCATGACAGGAGGGCAAAATCGTCAATTGAACCGGCTTGCGGGAGCAAGGGAATGGGCACAAGTGCGCTCGTCCAACCCCATCGCAATGATTGGCGACCAAGGCTGACGTGACAATAAAGCCGTCCGAAGCAGACATTCCCGAATGAGGTGGCACGTCTCCTGGAAATTCCCGGACTGCAAAATACGAGCCTGTTAGCGGAAACCGACGTTACAGCACGAAAATTGAGGCATGGCACGAAAATCGAGAAACTCAAACCGTCTAGCCGCGGATTGATCTGCGGCCAAATAGTGCGCCTTTTGAAAACACGGAACTCAAAATCAGGCGAGTGGAAGGCAGGCGGCCAGCCAGCCTATTTCATCTCAGTTTCGTGCAACATACAGGGAGTTGAGAGTTGGAAGAAATTTTGGAGAAGAAGGAGAATTCAGCAGCAAGAAGCACGGAAATAGAGAGGAAATATAGCAAGTTTTGCAATCAAATAGGAAGAAGAGAGAGAAAAAAAGAGAGGATTTATTTCTTTTGATTTTGATTGTATCAAAGATACTCCTCATCCTATTCAAATACAAAAGCTCATATCCAATTTGATCTCATTTGCAAGGTGAAAATCTCCTTATTTTTGCAATTTCTATCATATCATTTGATTAAGTTAAATGTAATTTTATGTATATTGTTGAACAATCATGGATTAGGGATTATTAGTGAGGGTTCCATTGGAACGAAATTTCTTCCTAATAACCCGAGGATATCCGATTGGTGAAGTTTTTAGTTTGTTTATGATGATTTAGTGGATGTAATTTATTTAGATTGTCATTTTCGGGCATCATGGTGTATTAGGTAAATCCGTGTGGATTAGTTTTGTAGTATTCATTTTTGTGGGTATGTAGCAATATCGGGTGTGAGCCTAGGAACGCGACCCCGTGGTCCAAATCCGATGATGGACGTTTTGATGTATGTAATAGATTCAAGGTGTTCGTTTGTAACATGTAATTGTCGGGCCTTAAAACGATGCTAGGGCGAGAATTGGGTTTAAGGCCCCGTAATAGTGGAATATGTGATTGTTGACGTTCGGAGGGTGTCTTGATGGCTTACATGCCCATTGATAGCCCCGACGCGTATCTATGCTTTAGTTGGATTTCGTGACACCAAAATGATTTCAAAGATTAAACGATGAAGGTTTTTTATTTAAATCAAACAAGCTAGGTTATTAGAATCACGAGGTTAAAAATTGGAAGTGTTAATAAATGTCGATTCCTATTAAACGAGAAGGCCAAAGGAAATCATTTCAAATATCACCAAAAATGGCTTTATGAATGAAATAAACGTTTTACTAAACCTTGATACATAGGGCTAAAGAGATCCTAGAAATTGCCCATCATTTATGAAAGCAACGTATAAGTCTCGACTCCTATTTTGGTTAAGGTTTAAGAAAATTCACGTTTTATCAAAACGACGCCTAATAAAGATTCATAGTTTTGACGAGTAAAATCAAATCTTTCTCATGAATAAAGGAGCTCTCTCGTATTAACGGAAACGACGTTCTAAAACATTTCCAAAGCAAAGCACGATTTCTCAATAAAATGCCAAATGTTTCATCTCTCATGAAAGAACTCACAACATTCACATAAGCACACACACACACACACACACGCACGTATACACATTTTATGAATCAAAGGATAGGTAAGTATCAAGATTGCGGTAACCGTGTTTCACAGAAGTCGAGGGGTGCCTAACACCTTCCCCTCACTTAAGCAAGCCCCCGAACTCTATGAATCTCGATTCGCAGACCAATTAATTCGGAGTCACATATGAGCCAGCGATTTATAAAAAAAACGAAACTTCGGATGAGTTGGTACATCCATTTCAAATATACCAACTGGCGACTCTGGTTAATTGGCTCATCATAAAAAACGATCTTTCAAAACCCCGTCGACATCAATGCCGACCTTTTCCAAACATCATCTAATAACAAAGGCTAAAATCGGAAAAGGACAACATCGCGAAAGAGAGGCGAGAAACCAGCGTCGACAGCTGGCGACTCTGCTGTGGATCTTAGAGGGCTTAGGCCGCGTTCAAATCTTGATGCTATCCTATCCTTTTAAAATTCATAAAATGTGTGTGTGCGCGATATTTTGATTTTCTACTTTTGTTGTGTGAATGTGTGTTTTTGCCCAATAAATGAATGATTGAATGGAATTGCTTTATTTTTAAGTAACCATTTGCATACGGTGAGGGCGATGAATGTGAATGTATGTTGAGAGAGTACCTCCTCCTAAGGCGAACCTGTCGGTTGCTTATTACTGGACTCGAAGGGGCTGCTTCCCGGAGATGGCTCAGGAAACGCACCACCCAAATCCGCTCCAATCGAAAGGGCTCAGACGAGTAGATTGCGAAGATTTGGGGACCTTCATGCCGAAAAGCCCGTGAGAGTAACCCTAGGATAGGTCAGCCTCATATTAACCCTATGCAGGAAAAGTCTCTTCATGCCTTTTTACATTTCACGCGTAAATGTCATGATATCATTCATATACGCCTCCCTTTTTGTCAAGAGAAATTACTAACCTCTATCTTTTGCAGAGAACGGCTAGGGAGCATAATAAAATCATATTTGGCATTTGTTATCGCATTAAAGGACTACTAACTTTCTGTTTTACAGGGAAAGATTAAAAAACCCCAAAAAACACAAAAGTTACAGCTTTAGCATGCATCCACATTTTTTTCCCCAGGACTAAACTTCGAACCCTGGTTTCTGTAGGATTACTCCTCAAACCCGTTCGCAGTCTAAAAGGGCCCAAAACTCTATATCTTAAATGGCTGATATTCCATCTACCAATTCCGGTTCCATATCTAGGGAGGAATTTGATGACTTTAAGAAGCAGATGTTAGAAATGGCCATAATGCTAAAGGAGCAGTTGATCCCAGACAGGAACCATCTAAGGAGGATCCACCTCAACTTAAGGGCGAGCCAGTCGTCCCAAAGGCCATTCCCGTACCAAACAAAACAGTGATTACTATCCCGGAAGAGGGAGATACAGATGACCTGCGGAAGAAAATGAGACAAATGGAGGAAACCATCCAATCTATGAAGGGCATAGGGTCCCTGGGCAGGGTTAACTATTCAGATTTATGTGTCTTCCCCGGAGCCAGATACCCGGAGAAATTTAAAATCCCCGAGTTTGAAAAATACAACGGGAAGGGGGATCCCTACACACACCTGAAAATCTACATCGGGGAGCTTGGATCTTACGCCGAAGATGATGGTCTAAGGATGCAGCTGTTCCAGAAAAGCTTAACGGGGGAGGCAAGAATCTGGTATGCCCGCCTTGACAACGCCCGAATCCACAACTAGGAGGAATTGGCCCATACCTTCTTAACCCAATACAGCTTTCAGGCCCAGATGGCCCCTGACAGGTACCAAATGACAAAAGTTAAGAAGCAACCCAGGGAATCCTTCAGGGATTATGCATAACGATGGAGGGGTATGGCCGCACAGGTGAATCCTCCGATGAGCGAATCAGAGATGGTAATGACTTTCGTAGACATTCAAGAGGCACCGTATTATGAACGAGTTATTTCAGGGATTGGTAGGCCTTTCGCTGAAATGATAAAACACGGAGAAATGGTAGATATGGGTTTGAAATCTGGCAAAATCCGGGATTTCACTGCTTTGGAAACGGCTGCAGAGCAAATACAAAATGGGAATTATGGCAGCATTTCCCGTAGGGTGCAAAAGAAAAGGGAGGAGGATGTTTCCCTCATTCTGCAGGGGTCATCCAGAAAAACAGAAAGCCATCTCCCGGTACAGGTGCAGAGGGTAGGGCCATCCCGACAGCCCAACTTCACAGATCAGAGGGCAGAAGGGCGAAGGAGATATGAGGCCTCGCAAAATCGAGTATTCACCCCGCTCGGGGAGCCTCTTGAACGGGTATTAGCGATATTAGTAGCCCAAAAGAAGATAGTTGGTTTGGCACCCCCGAGTGATCCAAAGGGTAGAAGGTTTGACCCGAGCAAGCGATGTGCATACCACTCCAGTTCCCCTGGTCATGATACACAGGACTGTTGGACGTTGAAGCACATAATCCAAAACCTGATTGACAGTGGGGAAATTGTGGTGGAACAGCCAGACTCCCTGAATGTTAAGGCAAATCCCCTGCCAAGACATGATGGAGGGGGGTCAATGCGACAGAGGCGAGTGAAGCTGGGGGGCCGCCAAGGTTGAACTATGTGCAGAAAATTGAGGAAATGATCAACGTGATACATGATCATGGGAGTGCACGGGGAATGCCCATCAGGTTGATAGGGGTAAGTACGAATAGCACGGAGGGACCTGTCAAGTTGACGGCTCCGAGGCCCCTCATCCTTGCGGCAAGGCCGCAAATCCCTATCAGTAGTCTAAAGACGGTACCCTGGAATTATGGGGGGATGCCAGAGGAAGCGGCCAGTTGTGCTTCCGTAACGTCAAGGGGGAACCCCTTATATCTTCCCAGGCGTGTCCTTGACTGCCAAAAGAAGAAAAATGAAGAAATCTCCGAGGAAAGGGCCATAGAATTCTTGAAAAGGATGGATCACCCGGAAACAAGAGGGATCCAGATTTTAAATGAGGAGTCAACCCTAACATCAGTCATGGACTTGGTGTTGTCATCCAATGAGCATTGCAAAACCCTGGCGAAGGTTCTGGAGGAGGCATACGTGCCCAAGGAAATTAGTGAGGAAGGTTTCGGCCAGCTGGTGGGCCACCTATTGGAGAACGATGTAATATCCTTTACGGATGAGGACATACCCAAGGAGGGAAGGGGACACCGGAAACCGCTTCATATTGCGGTAATCTCCTCGGGTTATATCATGAATGGGGTGTTGATTGATGGAGGATCGGCATTAAATATCTGTCCCCTCAGTACTTTGCAGAAGATGAACATCAATCCCAAGCGCCTACGAGCCAGTCATGTGGGAGAAATTGAATTGCCAGTGGAAATAGGACCTTGTACTTTTGATATCTCTTTCCAGGTCCTGGACATTGCGGCCAGCTATAACCTGTTATTGGGGAGGCCGTGGATCCACATGGCCGGGGCAGTTCCTTCTACGCTACACCAACAAATCAAGCTAATCATCGACGGGAATATGGTAACAATCTCGGCAGAATGTGATGACCCTTCTCCTCCCAGAAATGACCTGCCAGTGTTTAATGTGGACGAGTCGGCGGCACCGGCTAGTTTTCAGGCGTTGGAAATCAGCACTTCCCACTATAGATGCCTGGGAGCTCCAGCCATGAAACCTAGGGTCTCTCCAGAACTCACCTTCGTTGCAAAGGAGATGATGAAAATGAATTTCCAGCCTGGACGGGGGTTAGGAAAAAGCAGCCAAGGAATCACTGAGCCCATTCGGCTACCCCATCAGATAGGTAAAGCAGGGTTGGGATATCGTGAAGGCGTAGCACGGAGACACCGTCAAAATGCGACTCCGATTCGACTGGCTGGCAGTCCGATGATCAAGGTCAACAATGAGCAGAGGATTAGCGAGCCTGTGATTGAGTCAGGGGATGAAGAATTAACCCCCACAAGTGATGAATCGGCCAAAAGGGAGAGTTTCCTACAGGAGGTCGCGAAAGAGTTTGAAACCAAGTGCTATATCCCCGGATAATTAACGAGCAGTAGAGAGGGGACGAATGTTGTCATGCCACCGGGAGCCCAACAAGTGGTGCCTGTCATCGATTGGGCAGGGCTAGTTATTCTTGAAGAGGGTAGAAAGAGGGACTCAGGCGATATAGCCGTAATCATCGGGGAAGTGTCCGATGTGAAGCCCCCTCTTATCCAGCGCATTTCATCTGACCTGACCGTCGACAACTGGACCATGAAACCAGTGATATCCAAACAAGGGTAAAACCCGACATCAGGGTGGTAGACCCTAGAGGATGGGAGAATGAAGAAGTTTATTTTTGTTTGTTGTTTTATATTTTGCATAATTATGTCGTTTCTTCATGTTATTTGAAAATGTGATCGTCGTGGAAAATAACTTATATATGACAAGTATTTTGTTTCATGTCAGGTGTACCAATTTGAGTAATCCTTGCCTAACAAACGGTCTTTCAAATTTGAATGATGATTATGATTTTGACATTGAGCTGGATTTCGATTTAATGGGCATTGAACAAGACGAGACAGATTACGACGACGCGCCTGACAAGATCAAAGGATGGGTCGAGGATAAACCCAAACCCAACTTAGACCAAACCATCACTATAGATATCGGAACCCCTGACAAGCCAAAAGAACTCAAGATAGGGACGGACCTTACCCCCAGCCAAAAAGCTGAAATGACCGAGTTGCTAAACCAATATGAGGATGTCTTTACCTGGTCTCATGAGGATATGATAGGTTTATCCGCCGACATTGTGGTACATCGATTGCCCATCAAGGAGGGTTTTAGGCCTGTCAAGCAAAAATTAAGAAAGTTGAAACCGGAGTGGAGCTTAAAAGTGAAGGAAGAGATCATCAAGCAGTTCAGGGCGGGAATCATTATGGTGTCCACTTACCCAGAATGGCTGTCAAATGTAGTCCCAGTGGCTAAGCCTGGAGGGAAGGTGAGGGTATGTGTAGACTACAGAGATCTAAACAAGGCCAGTCTCAAAGATAACTTCCCGGTGCCTTTCATACACATCTTGGTGGATAACACAACCCAGTACGAAATGTACTCTTTTGTGGATTGCTTTGCGGGGTATCATCAGATAATGGTGGCGAAAGAAGATCGGGAAAAGACCGCATTCATCACCCCCTAGGGCATTTTCTGCTATAGACGATTGGCTTTTGGTCTCACGAATGCGGGGGTGATGAGTGGGTTTTACACCTACGAATTAGTTATCTTTTGAACTCAATTCTTTGCTATCCTTAGGTGTTTATAGTATCTATTTACTTGTTTTATGCTTTTGTTGTGCAGAGAACAGTTGTGGACGATCGTGGCGGTTTTTAGCAAGTCCAGGGGCAAAAGAGTAATTTCAGCATGACAGAAAGCCTCGCCGCGGTGAGCTCCCCAGGCCATTTTTCTCGCCGGGGCGAGCTCTCGCCGGGGCGAGCCTCCAAGGCTTAAAACTTCGTCGGGGCGAGCTCCCCAGGCTGTTTTTCTCGCCGGGGCGAGAGCGCGATTTCTGGAGCGGCTTGCTTTGTCTGTTCTGCTATTGTGGCGCACTAGTGGAGGAATTTCAGGAACGGGAAAATGAGGAGAGAGGGAAGAATTATCAGGCATCCAGGGAGTTGGTATTGTATCATTCAAGCTTGGTTACACACTTGGAAAAAGCTAGGGTTTGGAGCTAAAAAGAGAAGAACAAAGGAGCTAAAAGAAAGATTATCATAATTTCATCAACCAAGGAGGCTAGGAGCACGAAATAGGAAGGAAGAACAACTCAAGAAGAACTACATAACACTAATTCGGGAATATCATCACAAAAGGGGTGTATCTTCATTTGTTGTAGTTCTTTATTCTTATTTTGTTATTCCAAACCATGTACTGTAATCAGATTATGATGTTGTTGAAATTGAATATGAGCTAAACTCTTCATTCTAAGATTGCAATGGAACCCAACTTGTAGTTTAAATTGAATGCTCTCTCTTGAATGGTAATTAGGCATTTTGTGAATTGGAGTTTATAACCTTTGATTAAGGATTAATTGCTTGGCCCGTAATTAATTTGGTAACTTATATGGAATTGAGAGAGGAAGTATAAGTTGAGACCTAGTTATGAATTCATGTGAAAATTAGATGTTCTTTATGGATAATGTATGAGATTATGTGACGTGAGTCTTATGTATTATTCTTGAGGGTTGATAATTTGATTGTATTTAGGATAGACATATACCTAAATACCACATGTATCCAATTGAGAATCCGTGTTTAATGATTTCTTTTGTGAAAGTTGGTAATTGATAGAGTGGTTAATGGGATTTTACGTGACATGTATCTTATTAATTGTTCTTGATATGAGATTCTTGTTAGTGTGTAGAATAGAAATATATCTATACACCACAATAGGAAATACGTATTCGACCATCGAGAGAGGCTTATATATACTTGTGATTTCTCGGATAACAATTCTTATGTTCTAATTTACCAAACAAGAGAGTGTATGATGTTTAAATGAAGAGTTGGGGGATATTGTAATCTTAGACCATTTTATCGTGAACTTTATCCGTGTTAGTAAAACCTTGCTTTCTAAATTGTCTTTATTTTAAGTATAATCAACAACAAACACAAACCATATTGTCATTGTTTAAATTAGATTGATTTTACATGCGATTGATATTTGGTAATTATTTAACATAATTCCTCGTGGGTTCGACACTTTACTTATCTTATATTACTTGTGGACCGCGTATACTTGCGCGTGTTTTATTGTTCATATACAAATCGGACAACAAGTTTTTGGCGTCGTTGCCGGGGAATTATTTTACAATAATTTTACCAATATTGATTATAGTTGAATTGATCTTAAGTTAGACCTGTTTTTAATTTTTTTTTATTTACTTGATTGTGTAGGTACCCTTGATTTGTATGCGCCGATCACAAAGTCTTGAGTTATTTCCTTACGATCCCGAGATCGAGAGAAATACCCGAAGACTAAGAAGAGAAAGAATCAGGGATTCTAACAATCAAGAAACTATGGCGGCAGAGGAACAAAAAGCATTGAGAGACTATGTAACACCGCAGATAAGTGATTTACAGTCTAGTATCACAAGACCGGCAATAACAGCAAATGCCTTTGAAATCAAACCGGGAACAATACAAATGGTTCAAAATTCGTTACAGTTTGGGGGTTTGGCTAATGACAACCCTAATGAGCATTTGTTGAGCTTCATTGAGATATGTGATACTTTCAAATTTGTTGGAGTGATGGATGATGCTTTGAGACTTAGACTTTTTCCGTTCACTTTGAGAGATAAAGCTAAGAGTTGGCTTCACTCATTGCCACCGGGATCCATCACTACATGGTCAGACTTAGCGCAGAAATTTTTGGCAAAGTTCTTCCCTCCTGCAAAGTCTGCTAGATTGAGAAATGAAATTGCTACATTTGAACAACACCATGGAGAATCATTGTATGAAGCTTGGGAAAGATTTAAAGATTTGCTTCGGAGATGCCCACATCATGGATTCCTTCCATGGATGCAATTAAATACCTTCTACAATGGATTAGGATCTCACAATCGGTCTAGTTTAGATGCAGCTGCGGGAGGATGTTTTATGGCTAAAAATTATGGGGAAGCACTTGATTTGTTGGAGGTTATGGCTGCAAATAACTACCAATGGCCTACTGCTAGGATGAGTCAACCAAAGGTAGCCGGTGTATTAGAGGTGGATGCCATCACAGCCTTAGCAGCTCAAATGGCAGCAATGTCAAAGAAAATTGATTCCTTGACTGACTCAAAAGTACAGCAGGTGGCTGTTGTTTGCGAAGTTTGTGCAGGGACACATGCCAATGACCAATGCCCATTTGACCACGAGGCAGTTCAGTTTGTAAGTAGCTACCAGAGACCGCCAAATCAGTACCAAAACACTTACAATGCTGGAAATAGGAATCATCCTAACTTTTCATGGAGCAACAATCAAAATTTTCAGCAAGCTCCTAAGCCACATCATCCACCAGGGCTCCAAAATCAGCCTCAACAACATCATACAGCTCAAACCTCACAACCACAACCAGAGAGAAAATCAGATTTTGAGGAGTTGATATTGAAACACATGGCTAACCAAGATATCTTGATTAAAAACCAAGCAGCAGCACTTAAGGCTTTGGAAAATCAAATTGGGCAGATGGCTAGTTCCATGTCAAATAGACCTCAAGGATCTCTTCCTAGTAACACAGAGACTAATCCAAGAAGAGATGGGAAAGAGGAATGTCAGGCAGTAACTCTCAGAAGTGGTAAACAAACCTTACAGGAGCCCGAATTGCAAAAGGGGGCAGCCCACTCAAGCTCTCCTTCGGACTTGACTAATGCTGATTTTTCTAAGGAAATGGACAGCAGTGTGCCACCTGAGTCAGAGCAGAAAGATACCACAGATAAACCTAGTGTTGAGCCTACTCCAAAAGTGTATCCACCAGTACCTTTCCCTCAGAGATTGCAGAAGCAAAAGTTGGATAAACAGTTTGCCAAATTCCTGGAGGTCTTCAAGAAGCTACAAATTAACATTCCTTTTGCAGAGGCCTTAGAACAGATGCCTAGCTATGCCAAATTTATGAAAGGAATTCTGTCTAGGAAGAAAAGGCTAAATGACTTTGAGACAGTGGCTTTGACAGAGGAATGTAGTGTCGTGATGCAAAGAAAGCTACCTCCCAAGTTGAAAGATCCAGGCAGCTTCACTATACCGTGTACTATTGGTAGCCTTTCTTTCAACAAATGTTTGTGTGACTTGGGTGCTAATATTAATCTCATGCCATTATCCGTGTATACTCAGTTGGGATTGCCTGCACCAAAGCCTACAAACATTTCTCTTCAGCTTGCCGATAGGTCGGTTACTTACCCAAGGGGAATTGTTGAAGACATTCTTGTCAAGGTGGATAAATTCATCTTCCCGGCTGATTTTATCATCTTAGATTATGAGGAAGATAAAAACATTCCTATTATTCTGGGGAGACCATTTTTAGCCACTGGAAGAACTTTAATCGATGTGCAAAAGGGAGAGCTCACTATGAGGGTTCAGGATCAAGAAGTGACCTTCAATGTATTTAAGGCCATGAAATTCCCTTCGGATGAGGAAGAATGTTTTCATGTGGATGTTATCGAGCAAGCTGTGAAAGACGAGTTTTTGAATGTGTTAAACAATGATCCATTAGAAACTGCACTTCTGGGAGAGTTTGACATATAAGATCCAGATTTGGTTGAATATCTACAGATTTAGATATAATGCCACGGGGGAGCAAGTTTCAAATTCTGTTTGAATCTCTTGAACATGCTGAGAATGCTACAAATCGGTTGAAACCATCACTTGAGACACCTCCATCACTTGAGCTAAAACCCTTGCCTAACCATCTCAGGTATGCATATTTAGGTGATTCAGCTACTTTACCTGTTATTATTGCATCTGTGCTTAACGAGTTTCAGGAAAGCAAGCTGTTGCGGGTTCTTAGGGAGTACAAATCTGCTATTGGATGGACCATCGCTGACATCAAGGGAATAAGTCCATCATACTGTATGCACAAAATCTTGATGGAAGATGATAGTAAACCCACTGTGGAACATCAGAGGAGACTCAACCCAATCATGAAAGAAGTGGTAAAGAAAGAGATTTTGAAGTGGTTAGATGCTGGAATAATTTATCCTATTTCTGACAGTGCTTGGGTGAGCCCAGTTCAGTGTGTACCCAAGAAAGGGGGCATGACAGTCGTTGCCAATGAAAATAATGAGTTAATTCCAACAAGGACAGTAACTAGTTAGAGGGTATGCATGGATTACAGGAGACTTAACAAAGCAACTCGAAAGGATCATTTCCCATTACCCTTCATTGATCAAATGTTGGATAGACTAGTTGGACATGAGTACTATTGCTTGTTGGATGGATATTCGGGATATAATCAGATTGCTATTGCTCCAGAAGATCAAGAAAAGACTACCTTCACATGCCCATTTGGTACTTTTGCTTTTAGAAGGGTCTCATTCGGATTGTGTAATGCACCGGCCACTTTTCAAAGGTGCATGATGGCTATTTTCTAAGATTTGGTAGAACGCAATGTTGAAGTTTTCATGGATGACTTCTCAGTGTTTGGTGATTCATTTGACAACTGCTTGGAAAATCTAGTTCTAATACTGAAGAGATGTGTGGAAACTAATCTAGTGCTCAACTGGGAAAAATGCCACTTCATGGTGCAAGAGGGGATAATACTGGGGCATAAAGTGTCATCAAAGGGTCTTGAGGTAGATAGAGCAAAACTTGAAACAATCGAAAATTTACCTCCACCAACCTCAGTGAAGGGCATTCGTAGTTTTCTGGGACATGCAGGGTTTTACCGAAGATTCATTAAGGATTTTTCTAAGATCACAAAGCCTTTATGCAGTCTACTAGAGAAAGATGTGCCATTCAAGTTTGATGAAGAGTGCTTGATTGCTTTAGAGCTTCTAAAGAAGAAATTAACCATTGCACCAGTGATCATTGCTCCGGATTGGTCAAAACCCTTCGAATTGATGTGTGATGCTAGTGATTATGCGGTTGGGGCTGTTTTGGGACAGCACAAGGAGAAGGTTTTTCATGCTATTTACTACGCCAGCAAAACCTTAACTGATGCATAGCTCAATTACACCACTACAGAGAAGGAGTTGCTTGTAGTAGTTTATGCATTTGACAAGTTTCGATCTTACTTGATTGGAACAAGGGTGGTTGTATTCACGGATCATTCAACTATTCGGTATCTCATTGCCAAGAAAGATGTTAAACCGAGATTGATTCGATGGATCTTATTGCTGCAGGAGTTTGACTTGGAGATTCGGGACAGAAAGGGAACTGACAACCATGTAGCCGACCATCTATCTAGATTGGAGAATCCGGGTCTTGATAAGGAAGACAAAGTTCTAATAAATGAATCTTTCCCGGATGAACAGTTGTTTGTGGTTCAAGGCGAAATACCTTGGTATGCTGATTTTGCTAACTACTTGGTTAGTAACACGCTCCCACCGGACTTGTCGTGGCAGCAAAAGAAAAAGTTTCTTCATGACGTTAATAGGTATATGTGGGATGAGCCCTATTTGTTCAAACATTGTGTGGACCAAATGATTCGAAGGTGTGTTCCACAGAGCGAGGTTGAGAGCATTCTTCATCACTGTCATGATTCGTTATATGGAGGACACTACGGAGGTGAGAAAACAGCCACTAAGGTGTTGCAAGCAGGGTTCTTTTGGCCAACTCTGTTTAAAGATGCTCATCAGTTTGTGCTAAAATGCGATAGATGTCAACGGATGGGGAACATTTCTAAAAGGCACGAAATGCCTTTAAACATAATCCTGGAGGTTGAAGTCTTTGATGTTTGGGGTATAGACTTTATGGGGCCATTCCCACCCTCTTTCAATAATCTATACATTCTCTTGGCAGTAGATTATGTATCTAAATGGGTGGAGGCAGCCGCATTTCCCACTAATGATTCCAAGGTAGTGCTGAAATTCCTTCAAAAGAATATCTTCACAAGATTCGGTACTCCGAGGGCTATGATTAGTGATGAAGGGAGTCACTTCTGCAATAAACATTTTGCTGCCCTTTTGGGAAAATATGGGGTCACTCATAGAATTGATACTACTTATCACCCCCAGACCAATGGACAAGCGGAGGTTTCCAACAGAGAAGTGAAGAAAATCCTGGAAAAGATCGTCAACCCCACAAGAAAAGATTGGTCAACAAAGCTGGATGATGCACTATGGGCGTACAGAACGGCTTTTAAAACACCCATTGGTATGTCACCATACCAGCTTGTATATGGCAAGGCATGCCATCTTCCGGTTGAGCTTGAGCACAAGGCGTTTTGGGCCATTAGAAAGTTGAATTTTGACCTCACAGCTGCAGGCGAGAAAAGGCTTCTTCAGCTCAATGAACTTGATGAGTTCTGACTGCAAGCTTATGAAAATTCAAAATTGTACAAGGAAAAGGTAAAGAGGTGGCATGATAAGAAGATTGTTGACAGAAAATTCGAACCTGGCCAAGCAGTATTGCTGTACAACTCTAGATTGAGGCTTTTTCCCGGAAAGCTCAAATCGCGTTGGTCGGGTCCTTTCACTGTCAAGCACGCATTCCCACACAGAGCTGTTGAAGTCTATGGTGATAACCCGGAAGTGACATTCAAGGTTAACGGGCAGTGCCTTAAGCATTATTGGGGTGGCGGCTTCGCTCGCCAGAAGACCTCAATCACTTTAGCCGATTAGCCTTGAATGGATGCGAAGTCGGGCCGAGGACTTTAAACCACGCGCTAGGTGGGAGGCAACCCACCGGTTTCCGTATCCTTTTATGATTCGGTGGTGTATCTTATTTATTGCATTTTCATGGTTGTTAGTTTTTAAGTTTTTCATATTTAGTGTATTGTGTGTTAGTTTTGAATTTTTCAGCACTAAGTCACTTTGGAGGGTCATTTTTGGCCTATTGTTGCTAATGTATGTTTTGTAGGTTTCAGGGATACAGGGAGTAAGTATCAAACATGGCCCCTGTATTCATTTCTAAAAAAATCCAAATTTTGCTTCAGCAGGGGGGCTCGCCGCGGCGAGGTTTTTAGGCTTGGGAACTCTCGCCCTGGCGAGAAAATCATGAGGAAATATCTCGCCCCGGCGAGAGAAGCGGAATTGCAGAACCTAAAACTTCCTCCCGTTCGACTCTACACCATTCTCCCTCCTTCCCAATTCTCTACAACCTAAAACCCAGCACTCCCAATCCATCCTAAAGCATTCGAAACCTAACCCTAGCCACAACCCACTGTCAATTTCATTTCAATTAAGGATTGAACAACCCGTTTCTCTACAATTTACTTTAAATTAGGGTTTCTCTCACTTCCCACCATTACTGTCACCACCATTGATACCGCACAAAATTGTTCAATCATTTTGAGGAATTGGGGTTGGAATTCAGCCTCATTACATCTCTGTGAGGACTCAAGCTGCAAATTGGTGATTTCCATTACACCTTTCCAATTTCTCTGCAACCACCAACGATCAGAGGCCAGGTACAAAAGGGTAAACTGATTTCCTACTGTTTTCGGGTAATTGGTTGTTAATTATTGTTGAGTTTGCATCTAGGTAATCAGTAGTTGGAATTAGTTTCTGTGAATTTTAAGTTGGGATTGTCAGTGTTCATACCTTGAACTGTCAGTTTTCTGCATAGTTTGAATTAGTTGATTTTGGGTACCCAGTTGTGGTTGGATTGGTTTGTCTGCTGGATTGGGGATATATTTTGTGTATTTGGAGACTTCTTGCAGGAAAATTTTGGTTTGTGAAAATTTCAAGTTTGGGGGCAGCTTCTGTATTGCAGTGATTTGAAATCAGTGGGGTTTGGGTTTGTTTTGAATAAGAATTTCTGCTTAGTTGCTACCATGCCTCCTAAGAGATCTCGTACAGAGGGATCCTCCTCCGCACCACCCAGACAGTATGACCACAGTAAGTTTGTTAGTGCCGAGGCGGCAGACAGGTTTGATGACTTCATCACGGGTAAAGCTCTAACTCCCGAGCGAGGACTCAGGCCAGAGAGGGGGGTTGATGGAGAGATTTGGGAGCAGATAGATGAGAGGGTGTGGGACACTTTCACCCACCACCCCGACCCAGCAGTGGTTCCTGTGGTACAGGAGTTTTATGCCAACGCTCAGGACAGGCAGCCTTTTGAGGCCATAGTCAGGGGGATGAGGGTACCGTTCAGCGCACAGGCAATTAATCACTACTACAACTTGGTGCCTCCTGTATTATGCCAGTACACTGAGCTCATTCGCTCTCAGCCTGATTTTGATAGGATTGTAACAGAGTTATGCAAACCGGGTACCACATGGATCACTAGGCGAGAACGAGGTGCTTCTCTCTTCCCCATCAAGGACCTCAGCCTGTATGGAAAGATTTGGTACGCCTTCCTGAGTGCCAAGCTCATTCCTTCCCAGCACGTGAGCGATGTTTCGAAGGAGAATGCAGCGTTGTTATACGCTATTGTTATGGATTTCTCTATTGATGTAGGGAACATCATTGAGGGTAGTATCCGCTGGCTTCTGAGGGGTAATGTTCAGGGCGGACTACCTCACCCCTCCCTCATTTGTGGGTTGTGCAGACAGGCAGGGGTACAGTGGCGAGATGATGAGGACACACAGCAGCCATCACAGATCCTCGACCACAGGTTGATCGCGAGGTACAAGGTATGGGACGGAGCCGAGTCACATCCTCGAGGCCGAGGCTTTATCATTGTGGCTACCTCCGAGGAGGAGGAGGAGTAGGAGGATGTACAGTTACCTGCTAGTTCGTCGCGGCCTAAGGCTAAGTTCAGCTCTCAGATCCGCAGCCTTCAGTTACTGATAGACAGACGCGCTAAGAGGCTAGAGAGGCAGAACCAGCGCATAGCAGAGAGGCAGGAGCACATGTGGAACTTCACTACCAGCTTCAGCGCGGCTCTAGCAGCACAGCACCCGGGTGCAGCTCCACTCCCCTTTCCCGTACCTACGCCACTGCCACCTTTCCCACCATCAGATTCTGACGTCGAGGAGACAGACGATCACCCCGCCAAGTGATATCATAGGGAAGTCCTCAGTTTTTCATGTCTTTATCTTTTCTGCAATGAGGACATTGTTATTTCCAAGTTTGGGGGTGTTTAGAGTTTTTAGTTATAGTATTTTAGTATGTTGCATTTAGTTGTAGTTTTGCATTCACGTAGTATGTTTAAAACTTATGTTATAGTTAAGCATTTATAATATCATCAAAATGACTTTTCTTGCGATTAATGATTATTGCTGTTATTGTCATTTGTGTGATATTCATCGTACATATTCATCATCTGCTTATCATCTGCTTTGTTTTTTTTTCAAAAAAAAAAAAAAATTTGCATTTAGAAAGCTTTTGAGCAGCGCACTTAAGGAAAGCCGATGATGACATGGTGATAATTTTGTTTATGATATTCAACACTTGTGGATCCGAATTGCTATATTAGAAATGTTAACTCGTGACTAATTTTCTTAAATTTTTAACCCTTTGAGTTACTAATGCACATATTAGTGTTGTTGAGTACGTGAGATTGTATGTTCAAATCTTTATAACTGTTCTTGCTCATTAAAAGATAGGATAGTCAAAAAAAAAAAATTATGCTTATTTACTGCTTCGATGTCTGTCTTGTATGCTGGTTATAATTGAAGATGAAATATAGACAGATATGAGCAAATCTTGATTAGTTTATCTTTGTGGCCTTTGTCATTCGAACAAGTAAGCCCTTTGGAGTGTTTCTACGCTTGGTGCCCTAAAACCATCTGGTTTGGGAGTCATCGGTGGAAAGTTTGCTACATGGGTGACATTGAAAAGCCTAATGAAGATAGACATTGCACAGATCTAGATGTAAATAAACCTATCATCGAGATGGAGCGTAAAACGCACTCGGTAATTATTATAGAATATTTCTAAATATAGTGTGAAAATAAAAGCTAGTGAGCATGTGAGATACTAGTAGTGGTTCTTGACTATTTTATCTTCTTTTGAGCACTATAGTTCTTAGATCGAATTGTGATCATTGCGTACTCTATCTTTCTGACCACACACACACATAAGGGTTAATCATTTGGCGAAATTTGGTGCGTGTCTCATTTCTGATAGTCCTACAGTTGTGTTGTTTATTTGTTTCTGATTGTTGAGGCTTGATTTCCTTATCTTGGCTGCTCTAGGCTATAGTTCATGCATATACATTCATTCAATTAGTTGCAGTGTGTATTTTTCATTTCCGTTGTTTTTGCTTGAGGACAAGTAAAGTCTTAAGTTTGGGGGTATTTGATGAGTGGGTTTTACACCTACGAATTAGTTAGCTTTTGAACTCAATTCTTTGCTATCCTTAGGTGTTTATAGTATCTATTTACTTGTTTTATGCTTTTGTTGTGCAGAGAACAGTTGTGGACGATCGTGGCGGTTTTTAGCAAGTCCAGGGGCAAAAGAGTAATTTCAGCATGACAGAAGGCCTCGCCGCGGCGAGCTCCCCAGGCCATTTTCCTCACCGGGGCGAGCTCTCGCCGGGGCGAGCCTCCAAGGCTTAAAACTTCGCCGGGGCGAGCTCCCCAGGTTGTTTTTCTCGCCGGGGCAAGAGCGCGATTTCTGGAGCGGCTTGCTTTGTCTGTTCTGCTATTGTGGCGCACTAGTGGAGGAATTTCAGGAACGGGAAAATGAGGAGAGAGGGAAGAATTATCAGGCATCCAGGGAGTTGGTATTGTATCATTCAAGCTTGGTTACACACTTGGAAAAAGCTAGGGTTTGGAGCTAAAAAGAGAAGAACAAAGGAGCTAAAAGAAAGATTATCAGAATTTCATCAACCAAGGAGGCTAGGAGCACGAAATAGGAAGGAAGAACAACTCAAGAAGAACTACATCACACTAATTCGGGAATATCATCACAAAAGGGGTGTATCTTCATTTGTTGTAGTTCTTTATTCTTATTTTGTTATTCCAAACCATGTACTGTAATCAGATTATGATGTTGTTGAAATTGAATATGAGCTAAACTCTTCATTCTAAGATTGCAATGGAACCCAACTTGTAGTTTAAATTGAATGCTCTCTCTTGAATGGTAATTAGGCATTTTGTGAATTGGAGTTTATAACCTTTGATTAAGGATTAATTGCTTGGCCCGTAATTACTTTGGTAACTTATATGGAATTTAGAGAGGAAGTATAAGTTGAGACCTAGTTATGAATTCATGTGAAAATTAGATGTTCTTTATGGATAATGTATGAGATTATGTGACGTGAGTCTTATGTATTATTCTTGAGGGTTGATAATTTGATTGTATTTAGGATAGACATATACCTAAATACCACATGTATCCAATTGAGAATCCGTGTTTAATGATTTCTTTTGTGAAAGTTGGTAATTGATAGAGTGGTTAATGGGATTTTACGTGACATGTATCTTATTAATTGTTCTTGATATGAGATTCTTGTTAGTGTGTAGAATAGAAATATATCTATACACCACAATAGGAAATACATATTCGACCATCGAGAGAGGCTTATATATACTTGTGATTTCTCGGATAACAGTTCTTATGTTCTAATTTACCAAACAAGAGAGAGTATGATGTTTAAATGAAGAGTTGGGGGATATTGTAATCTTAGACCTTTTTATCGTGAACTTTATCCATGTTAGTAAAACCTTGCTTTCTAAATTGTCTTTATTTTAAGTATAATCAACAACAAACACAAACCATATTGTCATTGTTTAAATTAGATTGATTTTACATGCGATTGATATTTGGTAATTATTTAACATAATTCCTCGTGGGTTCGACACTTTACTTATCTTATATTACTTGTGGACCGCGTATACTTGCGCGTGTTTTATTGTTCATATACAAATCGGACAGCAGGGGGCTACTTATCAGAGAGCCATGATGGCCCTGTTCCACGATATGATGCATAAGGAGATAGAGGTCTACGTGGATGACATTATTGTGAAATCGAGGGTAGAATCTGACCATATAACCCATCTTAAAAAGCTATTCGATCGGCTCAGAAAGTATAATTTAAAGCTCAATCCAGCAAAGTGTGCTTTCGGAGTGCAGTCGGGTAAGCTCTTGGGATTCCTGGTTAGTGATTGAGGCATTGAGTTGGATCCAGCAAAGATTAAGGCCATTGTGGATATGCTGGCACCTCACACAAAGAAGGAGATAAGAGGATTCCTCGGAAGGATAAACTTCATCAGCCGTTTTATATCCCACTTGACGACTACATGTGAGCCAATTTTCAAACTGTTAAGAAATGGGGCTTCCCAAGAATGGAATGAGCAATGTCAGAGGGCTTTTCAGACCATTAAAAAGCAACTGACAGAGGCACCAGTGCTGGTACCCCCGAAAGATGGGATCCCTCTGTTTATGTATATATCGGTCAATGCCATCGCGATGGGATGTATGCTGGGGCAGAAGAATGAGGCAGGTCGAGAGCAGGCCATCTATTACCTCAGCAAAAGATTTAGCCAATGTGAACAGAATTACACTCCCATTGAGAAGACCTGTTGTGCTCTGGCCTGGGCTGCAGGGAGATTACAGCACTACCTCCATGGGCATACGACGTACCTGATATCAAGAATGGATCCCTTAAAATATATTTTTAAAAGGCCCATGCTGAATTGTCGACTGTCAAGATGGCAGTTAATCTTACAACAGTTCGACATGGTGTACGTAACTCAGAAAGCCATGAAAGGGCAGGGAATCGCAGATCAGTTGGCAGAAACCCCGTCCGGAGGGATGGAGCCGTTAGAAACTCCTCTACCAGGCGAAGATATATTTTGGGTATCACACGCGAAATATGATGACGAGGGACAGTTCTGGAAGCTATATTTTGATGGTGCCATGAATGATGAGGGGGCAGGAGCCGGAGGGGTCCTGGTCTCTATCACCGGAGAGCAATACCCTGTGGCCACTAAACTGAAATTCAGCAATTCGAACAACACCGTTGAATACGAGGGATGTATCTTGGGACTCCGCTTTGCCCGCGACATGGGAGTGAACAGATTAGCGGTGTTTGGGGATTCAGAACTGGTAATCAGACAAGCGATTGGGGTGTACAACACTAAAGAGCTTTGGTTACTTCCATACCATCGTTGTGTTACCCAGTTGATACAGGAGTTCAAAGATATCGCCTTCCGCCATATTCCCTGGGGACGGAATGATTTTGCAGATGCATTGGCAACTCTGGCCTCCTTAATCCATATAATCAAAAGAAAAGACATTCCACAGATTGAGATAGCCGTACAGAATGCCCCGGCATATGAGGAACATGTGGCAGTGTTATCAGACGAGGTGGTGTTGACAAGGCAGCCATGGTATCACGACATAAGGGAATACCTGAGGGACAGATCCATTCCCGACCAGGCGAGTCGAACTTAGAGGATGAGAATTCAAAAGATGGCAATGAAATTTTATCTGAGTGGGGATTCACTCTACAAAAGGGATGCTGGGCTGGGACTGTTGCAATGCGTAGATGAAACACAGGCCCAAAAGATTATGAATAAAATACATGGTGGAGTGTGTGGGCCCCATATGAGCGGACCGATGCTGGCCAAGAAGATCTTAAGGACAGAGCATTATTGGTTAACGCTGAAAGTCGATTGCGATCATCATGTTAAACGATGTTACCAATGCCAGGCGCACGGTAATGTGATCCATACGCCTCCCAATGAACTGCACTTTATGACCTCCCCGTGGCCGTTTTCAATGTGGGGAATGGATGTGATCGGACCGATAGAGCCCAAAGCAAGCAACGGACACCGATTCATTTTCGTCATGATCGATTACTTCACCAAATGGGTAGAAGCAGCTTCTTTCCCCAAAGTAACTCAGGAGGTCATCGTCGGTTTCATCAGGAATAATGTCATTTGTCGATACGGGCAACCTGAGGTCTTGGTCTCCGACAATGCCAAGAATTTGAACAATGCCCTCATGAAGGTATTATGCGACCAGTTTAAGATCAAACACCTCAACTCTGTCAATTACCGTCCTAAGATGAATGGGGCAGTGGAGGCTGCAAATAAAAACATCAAGAAGATCATGGCGAAAATGTCTGCTAATCATCGGGGATGGCCGGATCTGTTACCCCTCACCCTACTGGCATACCGAACATCAACGCGTACTTCTACAGGGGCAAGCCCTTACGCTTTGGTGTATGGAATGGAGGCCGTTCTGCCAGTTGAGATCGAAATGGCGTCCCTCAGAATAGTGATCGATGCTCAGATAAGCGAGGAGGATTGGATGCAAAGTCGATATGACCAATTGGCCCTAATTGATGAAAGGAGGGTAGCCGCGGTTTGGCATGGTCAGTTATATCAACAAAGGATCTCTCGATCATACGACAAAAGGATAAGACCTCGAAAGTTCAAGGAAAATGATTTGGTGCTAAAGAGAGTCATGCCTTGTCAAGACGAAGCCAGGGGGAAGTTCGCCCCGAACTGGGAAGGGCCATTTGTGATTAAGAAAGTGCTATCCGGAGGAGCCCTCATATTGCAAGAAATGGATGGTGAGGTATTTCCACAACCCCTCAATTCTGACTCGGTGAAGCGGTTCTACGCTTGAATCATCAGTTCCTTTTTTCCTTTGAGAGCGAACTACGTAGGACCTTATCTCCCAACTTGTGGGGGTACGTAGGCAGCCATCATGGCGCGGTCCGATCCCTTAAAAAATAATCCTTTCCCTAACCAAAACCAATTTTCAATAGCCAGATAAAACCTTCCTACACCCTCAAAACCTTCCCGAAACCAGCTGCCTAACCAGCTTCATCCCAAAGGACATAACCCTGATCCAACAAAACAGTTATCCAAAATCTGAGATTCAATCCGATGAAATCAAAAGGTGTGCGGCAATATCTGTCAAATCTCCATCAAGACTTGAGAAGAGAAAGAAGGAGAAATGTCAAAATCGTGGTCAACTGGATAAAATGAAGATCCAATGAAAGGCAATGATACGACAAAAAGGGAAAATGACTAAATTTAGATGCATGTCTATATATATAAGTCATTTTGTTACAAGATTTCCCTTTCGATAACCGATGAAACTAACATAGTCTATGCAGGAAATAAAATAATCTACAAATCTGAAACTAGCTGAAGCAGGATGGACAAAGTAGTGGATAGATCTGAAGCCTCAGCATCTCCTGCAATCTGATGCCCCATCATATCAATACGGTCCAGTAAAGCAGTGGCTCGGCTGACAGTCCCAAAATGAACATCTACAACTGCCTTGGTCTGAAATACAATGGCCTCTCTGTCAGCAATGGCAGCGTCTCTAGCCCGAATGGCATCATCTCTCTCGACAAGAGCGGCATCCCTCTCGGCCTCAGCAGTAATCAAGGCCAGGCGGAGTTGGGTATCCTCAGTAACTCGACTTGGGGCAGAATCAGCTGAGATGGAGTGGTCTGTGGTATCCTCTAGGAAAATCACTCCAGAGTCATCAAAGGCCCCAGTCTGACTCAAACCAGCCGGATCCAAGTCTCCGTGCAACCACTGCACGTAAGCAAATGTCTGGATGTGACAGCTCTCACTATATTCGGCAAAGATCCGACGGGACCAAAGATCGTATACCTGCAGTAGATCCCTCTCTGTTCGGGATGATATAAGGAATCGGTAGGCGGCTGCACCCGCGAAAGGGTGTAAATCCTGTGTCTGATCAAACTGCCCCATAACCGCCAGGGGATGATAAGTCGTCACGCCCCTCAGGCCGGCAATAGGGATGAAATCCAGGGTGGGCACGTGAGTCAAGAAGCTCATAAAGGAGCAATAGCCCGAATAGACCAGGAGATGAAAGGGATCCTCGACGACCGACAAAAATGATATCCAGGAGGCCACATCAGTACAGCTCACGGGACGAAATGAAAACTGCATGGTTATGTCATGGCTGAAGTAAAACCCTTGGCGACGGAAATGGCCGATGGGACTGAGATGACTCATGAACCACATATACAATAAGGTCGAGCTCCCTCTGAATACCCTGCCTCGGAAAGATTGACAATATGAAGCTGACATGTAGGTATCCGCCAATATCATGGGAAGAATGGTGTGATCCTCCTGAAGGGCTCGAACGACCGCGACAACCCGCATGTCTAATTGCTCAGGACCTGCAGGCAAGTACAAAACTGAGATGACACAGGCCATCAAAACGTCTAATCTCAAAGCACCCCAGCGCTCCTCGGACATGGAAAAATCACCGGAGAAAAGACAAAAACTATCAGGTGAGCCAAATCGGTCAATCAAGAACTGAAGGGGAACCGTATGGTCTGATGTGATCACCGGTAACAAGACAGCCCTCCGCAAACCGGTGAAAGTCAAGAATTGACGGCGCATGGAACCAACTATAACCCTAGCACAGGGGCCATCCAGAGACAAGCCGGTGAAGCGAGCATACTCCTCGAGAGTGGGGGTCAGCTCTACTGTCCCCAACCTGAACACTTGACGGGCAGGCGCCAATAGCTCTGAAAGGTTAATAAGGACCAAGAATGGCCCAAAAGACCATCTACGATAACCCTGTCGGCCGGCAATAAACTGTCCAACCAGCGGAGGAGACTACCAACCAACCCTGTGGAAGGAATGAAATCCAAACGTACCACGACATCTGAGGACGACATCTGTGGAAAAATAGTATCAAAAAGACTGTACAAGGGTCATTTTCTATCCATAAATAAAAAGCATGCATCATACCGTTAATAATAGAGCGAATGAATTTCATAGACATAAAAGATAAAAGTTGTGCATAAATGAGTAAGTGAGTTCAGTACGTAGTGCATAAAATGAAAAAAAGATAATAAAAAAAGAAAAACTAAACAGGTGCAGGTACAAAGCCCTATCCTATCCTAATCTAAATAAAATCAATCTCATCTATGAAAGCGGGATCCTCGAACTGGTCCCCTGGGGTCGTCGAGGTCGGAGGCCCAAAGTTCATGTCAGGGATATATGGCTGCGCTGTGGCATCAGATGAGCTCGGGCCCGCATCAAAACCCGCACCATCAGGATCGTAGGCATAAGCATCCTCTGGAGTCCGGCCCAGCACCCGAAGATATAGGGACAGCTGGTCTACCTGACGGGTCAGAGTGGCGATCTGCTTAGCATGGGTAGGGCTCCGAACGCAGGCTGCCCAGTCTGTCATTATCACTGAACCGGGGACCATATCCCCGAGGAAGAATGTGGCCCGGGTTTGAGGACCGATGGTGCGGGGCACCCACCAAGTACGGAAGGCATCACTCGTACTGGGACCCGTCGAAAGCATGCGGCCATCCTCCCCTGCAAGCATGATCTCCGAAGGCTGAGAATCCAGCGGCCAGGAGGTAGTGAAAGGAAGGGAATGCGGGATGCGGATCTCTCCAGTAACACATCTGAATGCGCGCTCCCCCAAGTACATCACCCATCCTCCTACACTCTGCAAGGTGAGGCGACGGGTGGAAAGTGCGAACTCCGGGCCGGTAGGATACCCATCTGTGAACCCCACATCCAGATGCTTGGAAAGATAAGGCTTCCAGACGACCCCTGCAGCAGTGATCAGCTCCAGCTGAATGCGGCAATGGGCAAAGCTGCCAGACACTGGGACCTCCTCCAGGGTGCTGTGGTGCCATCGCCGACCCTGGGGATAGGTATCCAAGCCGAGGGTAGTGACGGGCCTCAGACAGGGAAGACGTTCGTAGGCCCAGAAATGTTGAACAGAACAAGGCAGAGCATGAGTAACCAACAAAAGCAGAAAAGAGAAATGGAATGACGGGAAATACAATAAGAAAAATGGAAGAAAAACCTCACCAGCAGGAAGTGATAGAATCCGAGCCAAGCATCTGTCTGGCCCTCCGAGCGTAGACGCATACCGTGGAGGAAATAAGCAAAGGTGAATGACCCCCAATCATAGTCACTAATACGGTCCACGTCTCTGACGGCTCCTACGATGCTGAAATGAATGGTGGAGGAGTTGTTCCCTAAGAAACAACCCCTCATAATGGTCAGGAACAGACGTCGTAGCAGAATGTCCCAGGTGCCCTGATCCGCTGGAATAGGCAGTGCATACAGACCCCCGACAGCATCGACAGCCAAAGCACCAGACCGAATGTTACGGGCCTTAAAGGCCCGGTCCTCAGCGGCGAAACCCAATAAAGCCCGAACCTCTGCTGGAGTGATGTCAAGATCCAGAGGGACGCGGGATCTAGTGAACTCAATGCCCGTGATGTACCTCCAGTCCCAGGGAGTCAGCACAACCTCGCAGTCAAGAAGGTAAAGAGACTGGGTCTGGTGGAACCAGCGCTCAGATAAGGCCCTCATGTAACCCCAGGGGCACTGGCGGGGAATGATGGTGAAGAAGTGACGAAAGCCCTAGGAGTCCACCACCGCCCGGTACTCGCTGTGCAGAGCTGTATAGAGGGAATATATGTTGAACCAGTTACCCCTCGGCTGAGTAAACTCGGGCACCTGGGACAATCACCAATGGGTCAGTCCAGATAAAAGGAGAATTGAGAAATTGAGAATGAAATGAGAATGGAATTGAATATACCTCGTTAGCTACAAGAGATGCCGAGGGGTGACGATTGAGATCCCGACCCAAAAGATCGGGTATCTGCACAGGGGCGCCAGAAGGAGCATGATGAGTAGATGGAGCCGGTGTGCTGGAGGATGGCCCCTCTGCCACGACCTCCGGAGGTGCAGCCTCCTCAACGTCTAGATGATCGGGACGGATGACAGCCTCCGCCAAGCGGCGAGCCTGACGGGTCCGAGGAAGAACAGGGGCAGGTGCCGCCCTACGACGGCGAACACCCGAGGTCCGAGACGTAGAAGAGCTGCTAGGAGCGTCGGGATCCATAGCTGAAATGGAATATCAGGCAAGGAGGAAGGTAAGTTCCCTTGTTTAAATTGTGTCACAAATATTCCAGTATTTATCGTAGACTTAATGCAACATGATGCATGTTTATTATATGTGCATGAAAAAAAAAATCGGCAGAGTTCCGTTTGTAAAATGGACATCCCAGGCATAAGCCAAACATGTTTTCCATTAAATTCAGGCCACAACAGATCAAGGTTGCATTCATATGTGTAATTACAGCATGAAAAGGACCATAATGCATGATTTTCCTTCAAAAAAAGGAACGACAGGTATGTGGGACCGCATCATAAGCATGAAATAGGACTCACACAGTTGATACATAACATGTATATATGATAATACATAACATAGCATTGTAAAGCATACATTTCTATCTCTAGCATGTAAATAGCCAAATGTATAGCAAAACATTGACGAAATTGAAAAGTGAACGGTCAAAGTGTTACCTATAGCGCGTAGATCGATCCTACCGGAGCGGTTTTTGCAGAAAGGTTGGAAAACTCGGCAAAAGGCCCTTGCAAACGAGCAAAATCGCAAGAATCTATGCGGGGTACGAAGTTGAAAGTGACAGATCTGGAAGTGGTGAGCCGCTTATGAATCCCGATCTTGGCCGCAGATCCATCTGCGGCTGGCCCTGGTGGGTCCCCTTGGTTCCCTTGCAGCCGTTTGATGTGTCTAGTGAAAATGAATTACGAGATGGGCGACCGGCGACGATACCCGGCCCCGACGAGACAATCTACCGGCGACGATAACCGACGATTACGAGATGGATGTCCGGCGACGAAAACCGGCTCTGACAAGACAACCAACCGGCGATGATAACCGGGGGTTACAAGATGGGTGACCAGCGACGATACCCGGCCCCGACGAGACAATCGACCGGCGACGATAACCGACGATTACGAGATGGATGTCCGGCGACGAAAACCGGCTCCGACAAGATAACCAACCGGCGACGATAACCGGGGGTTACGAGATGGGTGACCGGCGACGAAACCCGGCCCCGACGAGACGATCGACTGGCGACGATAACCGGCGATTGCAAGATGGGTGACCGGCGACGAAACCCGGCCCCGACAAGACGATCATCCGCATTGACACCCTTTTACGGACGTTTTGCATCCATTGCATCTTACAGTCATGTGTGTTGCATCACGTATATATTGTCATCCTTGTGCACTGTCATTCATGCATCGAGTGTCTATTCTTTATCCTGTTCATTTCATTAAACATTGCATAAACATGATAAAGAGGGGCAGCTGTAGACACCCAATTTTTGCGTTCCCTGTACTAACCATGACAGGAGGGCAAAATCGTCAATTGAACCGGTTTGCGGGAGCAAGGGAATGGGCACAAGTGCGCTCGTCCAACCCCATCGCAATGATTGGCGACCAAGGCTGACGTGACAATAAAGCCGTCCGAAGCAGGCATTCCCGAATGAGGTGGCACGTCTCCTGGAAATTCCCGGACTACAAAATACGAGCCTGTTAGCGGAAACTGACGTTACGGCATGAAAATCGAGGCATGGCACGAAAATCGAGAAACTCAAACCGTCCAGCCGCGGATTGATCTGCGGCCAAATAGTGCGCCTTTTGAAAACACGGAACTCGAAACACGGAACTCGAAATCAGGCGAGTGGAAGGCAGGCGGCCAGCCAGCCGCAGATTCCTATTTCAGCTCAGTTTCGTGCAGCATACAGGGAGTTGAGAGTTGGAAGAAATTTTGGAGAAGAAGGAGAATTCAGCAGCAAGAAGCACGAAAATAGAGAGGAAATATAGCAAGTTTTGCAATCAAATAGGAAGAAGAAAGAGAAAAAAAGAGAGGATTTATTTCTTTTGATTTTGATTGTATCAAAGATACTCCTCATCCTATTCAAATACAAAAGCTCATATCCAATTTGATCTCATTTGCAAGGTGAAAATCTCCTTATTTTTGCAATTTCTATCATATCATTTGATTAAGTTAAATGTAATTTTATGTATATTGTTGAACAATCATGGATTAGGGATTATTAGTGAGGGTTCCATTGGAACGAAATTTCTTCCTAATAACCCGAGGATATCCGATTGGTGAAGTTTTTAGTTTGTTTATGATGATTTAGTGGATGTAATTTATTTAGATTGTCATTTTCGGGCATCACGGTGTATTAGGTAAATCCGTGTGGATTAGTTTTGTAGTATTCATTTTTGTGGGTATGTAGCAATATCGGGTGTGAGCCTAGGAACGCGACCCCGTGGTCCAAATCCGATGATGGACGTTTTGATGTATGTAATAGATTCAAGGTGTTCGTTTGTAACATGTAATTGTCGGGCCTTAAAACGATGCTAGGGCGAGAATCGGGTTTAAGGCCCCGTAATAGTAGAATATGTGATTGTTGGCGTTCGGAGGGTGTCTTGATGGCTTACATGCCCATTGATAGCCCCGACGCGTATCTATGCTTTAGTTGGATTTCGTGACACCAAAATGATTTCAAAGATTAAACGATGAAGGTTTTTTATTTAAATCAAACAAGCTAGGTTATTAGAATCACGAGGTTAAAAATTGGAAGTGTTAATAAATGTCGATTCCTATTAAACGAGAAGGCCAAAGGAAATCATTTCAAATATCACCAAAAATGGCTTTATGAATGAAATAAACGTTTTACTAAACCTTGATACATAGGGCTAAAGAGATCCTAGAAATTGCCCATCATTTATGAAAGCAACGTATAAGTCTCGACTCCTATTTTGGTTAAGGTTTAAGAAAATTCACGTTTTATCAAAACGACGCCTAATAAAGATTCATAGTTTTGACGAGTAAAATCAAATCTTTCTCATGAATAAAGGAGCTCTCTCGTATTAACGGAAACGACGTTCTAAAACATTTTCAAAGCAAAGCACGATTTCTCAATAAAATGTCAAATGTTTCATCTCTCATGAAAGAACTCACCACAACATTCACATAAGCACACACACACACACACACACGCACGTATACACATTTTATGAATCAAAGGATAGGTAAGTATCAAGATTGCGGTAACCGTGTTTCACGGAAGTCGAGGGGTGCCTAACACCTTCCCCTCACTTAAGCAAGCCCCCGAACTCTATGAATCTCGATTCGCAGACCAATTAATTCGGAGTCACATATGAGCCAACGATTTATAAAAAAAATAAAAACTCGGATGAGTTGGTACATCCATTTCAAATATACCAACTGACGACTCTAGTTAATTGGCTCATCATAAAAAACGATCTTTCAAAACCCCGTCGACATCAATGCCGAACTTTTCCAAACATCATTTAATAACAAAGGCTAAAATCGGAAAAGGACAACATCGCGAAAGAGAGGCGAGAAACCGGCGTCGACATCGTGCTTCGGAGTTAATATAATATTATATTAACTGATAAAAATCTAAATAAGTTAAATAGGGTTTAAAATGATAAGTTGAATTGTAAACCCTAATCAAAAAACCCTAATTAATAAAAGTTGTCTGAATTGGTAAATCAAAACCCTAATTGTTACGCAAGAATCTTAATTGATATAATTAGATTCTAAGTAATGAATCATAACATTAATTACGAATCATTGAACTTAAATTAAAACCCTAATTGAAAGATTTAGACCCTAATTCATGAATTAGGAAACCCTAACCCTAATTATGAAATCCTAATTCTAATTAGGTTATCTTAATCTATAAATTATGAGATGTTAAACCTTAATTATGATGTATAAGCTTAATTAAGGTATTACTAGACCTATTAAACATCCTAAACATGATTAGCAAAAATCTAAGTTTAATTAGTAAAGAAATAAATCAAAAATAAAAGCTAAACCAATAGAAATTGGGCTAGGAGTGTGCAAGCTTGTGCTTAACACACTCCAGCACAAGTAGGAGACTTGGATTAGATTACAACCAGCACAAGTTAAGTTGCTAAGATCTTTATGTAGGCAAAATGTGAGAAAAGACCTAAAAACCCTAGTTTTGAAGTCCCTATAAATATAACACTAATCTGATCTTCCAAGCTACGAATTTACAAAGCCAATACACTTATAATCATACCATATTAAGCCTCTGCAAGCAAAAGATCAAAATCAAAAGTCAGAAATCAAAACTTGAGAAAAAAGGTGCAAAACCCTAATTTTTATGCTAGATCTTTGAGCCTACAATAAATTTTGTGTTTAGATGTTTAGGATTATGTGTTAACATGTTAATAAGTGATATGGGTTGGTTAAACAAGGATTTATAACATTTAAATGGTCGAATTTAATGAAAAACCCAAACTGTTCTTGGCAGTCAAGAACAGTCTGACAGCTTACATTGTTAGAGCTTTTGATCGGCTTAAACTGTTTGTTAGATCTGTTTTAAAGCATGAATTGATAGTATGCCATGTTAGCTATAATATTCAATTGGTAGAAGGGTAAAAATATCTCTCAGTTGAAAGTTACTAATGGTCAAAACCCTTTGACCGACCATGATAAACTGATTCTGGGTAACCCAGAATTTACATGAAGGTCCTGACAGTGCCTGACAAGCTTTTGACCAGTCTAGATCTTGGCCACATGATATAATTAATGAAGTTTTAATATTTGTATCTGTTCTTTGCCATGTAATCTACAAGTATAAATCAACAAATCATATTAAGCTAACATGGAACGAAAGATATTAGCAGTCAAACTGCGTTGACCGACCATGACCAAAGAGTTTCTGGGTTACCCAGAAACTCAAGAACAACTGCGACCATGCTAGTTTGACCAGATTGTTAGAGCATCAATTGATGTTGTTTAAGCTTAATTTTCATATGTCATTAGACACTGCCATGCTAAGTATAACTACAAATAAGAATTAAACACAAACATTAAATCATCAAAGAGAAAGTTGAGATCAAAGGTCACTGCTCGACATTGACCAATGTGTTCTTCAGCCTCAAGAACACCAAGAACACCTATAATGACACTTTCTGTCACTAATCACCTATAGCAACAATTACTATTCATATTAAATATAAATAATTAAATAAATTAGAAATAAATATTAAATAATTATTAATAATTAATAATTATATTCTAAAATTCATTTTTAATTATAATAATTAACTTTTAATAGTTTTACATAAATTTTAATTATTATTTAATTTAATTAGATAATAATAATAATTATAATAAATCATTTAATAATTATCTTAATGATATTAAATCATTTAATATTATATTAATTATTTAAAAATAATATTAAAGTAATTAAAATTAATATACGTAATAATTAAATAAAATATTAAATATTTACAAATATTATTAATGATAAACAAATCATTTTAAATAATATACTAAGTATTTGAAAATACTATAAATGACAAATAAATCATTTAAATATTAAACTAAGTTTTACAAATTATTATAAATAATAATTACATCATTTAAATGACAAAATAAATTCTAAGAATATTATTAATGATAAAATACATCATATTCTATCTTCCTAAAAAAGTTTTAAATGATAAATAAATTGTTTAAATAATATTTTAACTATCTAAAATTATTCTAAATGATAAATAAATCATTTAAATAAATTATTAATGTTTTAAAAATATTCTAAATGAAAATTAAATCATTTAAAAATATTTCTAAGCTTGTAAAAATTATATAAAAATAATATCAAGCTTTTAAAATTGTTATAAATAATAATTAACTTATCTAGATTAATATTTAAGCTTCCAAATGACGTTTTATTGATAAACCTATGTGTTTAGTTATCTAATGACGCGACCGAGGTACCGAATCGACGTCGAACCTTAATGAAACTTGTCTAGTTTAACTTGTTACATGTTATTATAAGTTCTAACGCTTACTATTGGTATACATAGACTACGTACGCTGATAAACCGCGTTAAATTTAATTAAAAGATCTATGCTAAAGCAAGTCTTCTATCCTTGTTATATTTAAGCAAGTATCATACATCTTACTATCAATTGTTACAAAGTTATTGCTTCTTGTTCAACATAACTTAAGAAACACAAATGAAACACCTTGATGTAAGGTTGTAAATCGTCGATTATATATTGACATAAATTGTAGGATGATATGCATACTCTTAGGATATTCGATAGGCTGATCCCCTACGAGATATCCTAAATCAAACTCTTCTAAGTCATTGAAGACTAATAGAATTGATTGAAACACATGGTTCATGTACTGAACCCTCAGTTATACATCTTTGACATCTTTCAACTCAAACACATTGTGTTTACGTTTTCAAATAAACTTGTTGAGCATTTGTAGCTCATTCTTGCATACACTCTCTTTTGTAGTTTTAAATGATAATCCCGTCACCTCAGGGACAGACAAGAAAAAAGGCCATGTTAATTAATTTTATCTTACTATTGTGAATGTTTTCAAGTCTTATAAGACTTTTGTTGTAATAAAGATACAGTACCGAGAATGTTGTAACCAAACTTGAGCTTATTAAATATATATCATCTTTTGTTTCATCTCTTGCGTTGTATTTACATTCTTAGTTAAGTTAGAAAGTAGCATTTGATCTAGTATAATAACCTTATGAACTATACATCCGAATGAGGGTATTTAAATGATACTGGGAGTTTTGTAAGCACTGAGGTTACACTTAATAAGCGCTGGTAAGGTTGCACCTTTACCGGAATGCGTCCCTCAGTTCCAAGAACAATATTATCATTAATACTGTAAATGTCAGATAGATAGGGAATATCGATATGAAAGAGATATTCATAAGTTATGAATCTATACATCCAAGTGAGGGTATCCAAACACAGTTAACGTTCTGGCCGAAACTAGTATCTGTTATGGGATACTGTGAACCTTGGATAGATAGAAGTTATATATTATGGAATGTTTCTAGTTGAATAGTTTCACGTGAACACCAAATCTGCTACAGGGAGTGTAGAGACTTTGGGGGCGTCACACATTCGATGCTAAAGGCGTTTAGCATGGCAAACTCCAAGAGAGGTCTCATGATGATGAGCCATGGAGTGTATCTCTTTAAATTGTCCTTAAAAAAAAAAAGAGATCGCATGAGTTACTATCATGTATGAAATGAATATATAAGGCCTGATGTTGATCAGTCATATTCTGGAGAAGATCACTGTAAGACAGTGATAAACATATTTAACTACTTAACTGGTACTAAAGATGTGATCATGATTCATGGTAGGTCTGAATTAAAACTAGAGGGTTAAACAGACTCAAGTTTTTTAGACTGACCAAAATAATAACAAATCCACTTTAGGGTAAATCGTTACCTTGAATGGTGGTGTAGTGAATTAGAAAGGTTCCAAACAACAAAGAGTTGCTGGTTTAATGATAAAGACAAAGTATATAACTGTAAATAAAGCTGCAAGTTGATTGTTTGGATGAAAAGTTCATTACAGAACTAGGAATAGTTCCTAAGTCTCATCTTGGATTCAAATATGTGTTGCGGTACTTTCATTTGATTAGAGGAATCATTGAAAGAAGAAAAAGTCACTATAGAGATAGTGGACTCTCAAGAACAACATTGCATATCTATTTACTAAAGCTTTATCCAACAGCAGGATGATCGTCAGTTAGAGAAGAAGGGTATTAGATACCATGACGATTGGCTTTGGTGCAAGTGGGAGATTGAAAGTAGTATGCACACAAGCCAATCATATTTGATATGATATAGCATATACTTTGTAATCTTATTCGTTTATTAAAGTCATTTTCATTATCTGCACGATGTTGTGTTATTTAAAATGTGATAAACCCATAGTTTTGAGCAATACTTTTAGAATCATGATGGTGATCATGCTAATGAGATCTAAATTCTAGATAGCTCACAAACTAAAATCGTTCCTAATCATTGGATTAATGAAAAGAGGATTAGTGAATCTGGATAGATTAATACATACGTTGCTTGCTCTTAGGAAGAGGATGATTGATCTTATAATCATTTGTGTGGAGACATTAAAGCAAGTATGTAGGTGCTTATTGGAAAATAAGTTCACTGAACGTGGCTCGCTAAGGAATACCTAATGGAGTTTTACTCGCATGTCAATAGGAATTCCTCTAGTGATAGTAGTACAAGTGATCTATGATGCCCCCAAATTCGGATTCTCTAACCTCGAATTCGGTGCTCATGATTCAACACCATCATATACATTCTATAATCTATTGCGGTATAATAATATACATTATTTGTTAAATAAAGTCTATAACAGAGTCTCAAGGTCTTCTTAACCTTAACTTAATACATACCTTTAATATTACAAAAGATTTACATAAATAACTACATCAAACTTAAAACTAATTAAGAGTTTATAATAAATTACTCTGGTACCTTTTCTTTTCCTTTATCTTTCTTCGTCGAACCTTCGGGTTTAGCTGAAATAAACGTCATGATATAGCAAGCGTAAGCAACTAATTTGCTTAACAAGTTTAAATACAAAGGAGATATATCATGATTGGAAGGAATTTATCATTTAATGTTAAACAATGAGATTCAGTTGAAAGAACATCTAACAAGATTCAATAATTGAATAATAGATATTGAGTGGTTATAAATAACCATGAACATATGCGAAGGTTGTCAGTATTTAAACTGGTCCTTTTAATAAATTTTGGTAATCAAGGGGATCAGCCCTTCATACCCAGTGATTATGCATAAACACTTACTAATCGAGCAATAATTATTTTCCAATTAGTGCTTTAATAAAAATGTTCTTTATCTCAGTCGAAGAATCCATACCAATCAACTAGTAGGGTTAGCTTTTAAAATGATTTGAGTTTATCAATTTAACATGTTCGATCTAGCTGATACAATTAGCATAGATCCAGCTCATATCAGTTTATTGATGGAAGAACTTTAAACCATTTATAGTCCAAAAATAATAGAACAGAAATTTAATTGCACGAAGTGCGAATGTCAATAAATATTATAGATGCGAATAATCATCAATAATTATTCACTAATATGCTTTGAATAATAATATCTCGAGTTGAGTTAGAAAACTTGCATAGAATAAATATCTTAGTAAGTTTAGGAAACTTGCCTACTACGCGATTTACCGGATTGCCAATATATCGCCCTTCAATTGACTAATATATAACATTAGGGTCATCATATCAAATTAGTCACATTACGACTCTATTATTGGTTTACGTTACAATCTTAATCATTTTAGTTCATTTGCGTTTTATAAATTTAGACAATGTGTCCAAACTTTTAGTCTTATTCGTTACTGTCCCAATCCAGACAGCAAAGCTCGTATGCTTTAGGTTAAAATCTATTTTAGTTGTTATCCAAACAGTAAAGCTCGTCTGCTTTAGGTTAAAATATATTTTAGTTGTTATCTAGACGGTAAAGCTCGTCTGCTTTAGGCCAAATATTATTTTGGTTATTATTCGGACAACTAATACCTATTTGCTTTAGGCTAAGTTTTTCTTCGATTAATATCCAGACAGTATAACCCGTCTGTTTCAGGTGTCTATATTAGAACAAAACTCACTGCATAAGAATTAGCAACTGGGTTGTTTGACAATTTTTCTCGGGCCTACTTTACGTCTTTATAACTTACTCGTTTTTTATCGAAATAAGTCCATTCTTAAGCCTACGACTTCCTTATATTACAGACTACAAAAGTCTTAGAAAATAACTCATTTCCATAAGCTTTAACTACCTGAAAAACTGACTCTAAAGTCAGTGTACCAACTGATTTTTTAACTTTTAACTAGTTTCACAAAAAAATTCGCCATGACTTCGATACTTAAGTTTTTTCCTCCATTCTAATTGGGTGGTGTTCATAACTCATAAGAGTATATCATAACACCCTGGAACCAAAAATTTTTAGATTCCACAAAATAAAGCATAGTTCTCATTTAAATAAAATTTTCTCTAACTTACTAACCTTAAATTTTTTTTCTCTATCATTTGTAACATATAATTATATATACCAACATGTTACACTACAAAGTTCATGTATTAACCTTTTATAAGATTTTACCCCATAAATCATAAAACTTAATGAACCTACATATGCGTACACATACTATACGAAAGCTTCACAAAACTAAAAATTTTCTTTCTTTTGTTACCTTGTTTTGTGGGCTACCTTCTTTCTCCTCCTGAAATAGTTTATGAAGTTTGGGTGCATAGACTTGGGAAATCCTTCCTACTCTCCTCTCTTTCTTAGCCGTGTACTCTCTCTTTCCCTCTCTTTCTTTTTAGTTTGCTTAGCTTGATAAGAAATGAAGAAGGAAATGGAAATGAAATTGAGGTAACTTAATTTGCCAAATGAAATTTACTTACCAAATAATTAGATATATTTTGTATATCTATATGTGTACACCTATACACCTCCCATCTTGCCACATGTCCTTGCCATTTAATTTCCTACATGTGTTCAAAGGATTTAAGGACACCTAGCAAGTTTGGTGGCTTACTTGATAAGCTTCACCTTTTCTCTTTTTTTTTTCTTTTTATATGTCCTGTGACACCCCCAAATCCAAGTACTTCGTTTCCTCAGGATTTGGTGTTCACTATCCAAAAACATCACGTCACATCTAACTACCCATTCAAATATAAATGAAAACTCTTAATAAAAATAGAAATCTCCCATTAAGGGTTACAACATTATTCATAAATAAATCCCAGGTTATCTAACCTTAAATAAACATCAGTGCGGAAACATAAATTAAGTCTATTACATAAACATCAATTAAGCAAATACAACAAGTCTTCATCACTTATTTGCTTTTCCTTTGCCCTTACTAGTGGATGGCTCATCAGTTCTTTTAACTTTAGCTGCAATGTTATTATGTAAGAGTGAGCAATGATTGTCCAGCAAGTACAACAACAACAATAATAATAACATGCGAAATAATTAACTGATATTGAATAATCGAAGATTTAGCTTTTGAGTCAAGAATGTAAGACAAGATTCAAAAGAACGTCTGAGGGTCTTAAGACCACAAACTATGTCCCAGGTTATCAAGTATTTCTACTTTAAACCTTTAACAGTCGTAAGACTATATGGACCTTGCTTCTCGTACTCAGGGGGGTCAGCCCTTTGTACCATGTATGTGCACAATATCTTAATGCTAACGCGTAAATAAAATCCCTTGTATAAGGGTTGTTCATCTCAGTTTGACATCGGAGTCCGCACCAAAGGAAGTTTGGTTTGGATTTACTTCAATAACGTTTCTAGAATTTAGAACGCTCATCAACTATGGACTAGTCAATCAAGGTTTAAAAGGTGTAATTCGGGAATCAAAACTAAATCTCACAAAAGGTACAATTGAATAAATTCTGTATAACTGAAGCATTAGAAAGTGGAAATTAAAACTTCTCATTGAATCCATGAAATTGAATGGAATAGAAACAATAACTTGCTCGAGTAAGTAATAGCATTATGAAACATATATGATAAGAGAATTAAGTTCAGGAACTTGCGTAAATGTAAAAAGTAAGGATAAGATACTTGCCTCGTGCGTAGACTATAAATTAAGACTCACGTTCTCTAATCAACCTATACATTCCGTTTATAAAACAGTAACAATAATTAGTTACAGTATTATAAACACTTAAGAACTCATTCTCATCTAATTTCATTTTAATAGCTCAGTTGACACCGAACAATCAATGGGTTTATGCTTACCACCCTTCACAGTACCTTAAAATTCATTTTATACATTAGCCTAAGCTTTAGGTATGTCTACGATATCATAACATGATCTCAAAGAAAGAAGAAATTTTTTACTCTCGTCTTTTTTTTTTAAATTCCCGCCGGAGCGAGCTCCCGCCGGGGCGAGGAATTCCTTCACAAAATTCTCGCTGGGGCAAGCTCCCGCCGGGGCGAGGAATTTCTTCACAAAATTCTCGCCAGGGCGAGCTCCCACCGAGGTGAGAAATTTCTTCACAAAATTCTCGCCGGGGTGAGAATCACGAATTCCAGTTTCTGCAGTTCGCGAAGAACGCAGAAACAGGTCAAAATTTCCAATCGTATTATTCTAATTGTCAAATTAAACATACCAAGACATTATAATTCATCTATAATTGTTACCCAAGCCTTCTAGCATAATTCTAACAACTTAAATTGCATAAATCATGAATCTAAGAATCAAATTTGAGGTTTCTTATCAGTTTATCAAAGTTTCTACAATCTCCATAAAATCACACATAACAGGTTCGTTATACAACCAAATTAATCCGTTTAAATCTTGTTTTCTTCATTTATACATGCATAATCAAAGTAAGTTATCAATTTACCAAATTAACTAGCAACACAGACTTCAATTTCATACATTCAAACCATATTTGTACACTGTACTACTCTGTAACTTCTAATTAAAAGCGTAATCTTATAAATTAATCTAATTAAACAATTTATAAATATCATACAACAATTATACATGCATTTAAAAAATTACAAACAATTTATAATCAATTACACATGAAGCTCTCTTATTAGAAAAACTTACAGACTACTTTCATGGAAGAATTTAAAACATAAATTAAACTTAGTTAGAAGAATTACCTCTGATAAAATGCTGTAACTAAGCAACAATTGAATGAACTGTCTTCCTAATTCTCTAATTCCTCACAAATCACTCTCTCTTTTCTCTCTGTATGAACTTTTTGGAACTGAAGAATAGAATGCATGAATAATAATACGTGAAAACCACATGACAGAACATGGTGTCAGTTTAATAACTGGCACTAACTCCCACTAAGGCCATGTTTGGCTACTCGATTATTCCTCCCTTCTAATTTATTTTAATAAACTACTTATTATATAGTTCATGTCACACTTTAATCAACTAAATAATCTTACTAAAATCAAATAAATATAATAGAATAATTCTACATTAAATCACATAGTCATATAAATAAAATTCTCATTTATTAATAATGACCATTTACTAAATCTCTAATTAATAATTAAATTAATTAGAAATAACATTATACTTATTTAAATAATGTATTTAATCAAATAAATTCAATTAAACACATACTTTAAATATAAAAATTCTCCACATTAATTTAATTAATGTGACACATATAATTAAATTAATCTACCAGAAATTCATCAATTAATCAATTAATTCAACAATCAAATCATCGAAAAATATTTATTCAATTAATAAATATTCAAATTAAGTTACAAAATTCTCGTTCGTCACATGTCCGCCCCCCCCCCTTTGGGGTTTCTATCCTATCTTGATTTTTCTTTTTTTTTTTTTACTAATCTACTTGCTAAATGACCATAAGGCCCCTCCTTGCTTGTGCTAAAATTGGGCCTAGAAAAAAAATAGTTTGGGCTTAAATCCTTCCAGTTTAGCCCATATTCACTAAATTTTAGTTTACCACTATTATTGAACTATTAGTTTAGAATTATTAGGCTACCAATTTATGAGTAAATCAATGTCTAATGGCTTGAGTATTTAGATTTAAATATTAGAAATTTTATTTCACACTAAATTATTTAGGTGAACTTGATAAAATAAAAAGAATTTTAAGTAGGGCTAGTTTACTTAAATTTTTATATTTTATTTCTAATTGGGCTATATAAAAATTTGTATTACATACCACATAATGTTTAATATCATTAATATTCACTTAATATATTTATTTACAATAACATGAAATTCTTGGTTATTACACCATCCCCTCCTTATAAGAATTCCGTCCACGGAATTTCACATAAGGTTACTCAAAAAGGTTCGGATAATCTTTCCTCATCTTTTCCTGGAGTTCCTACGTAGCTTCTTCAGCATTGTGGTTTCTCCATAGAACTTTAATAGAGTGTATAACCTTATTTCTTAATTTCTGTTCTTTCCTATCTAATATTTTAACAGGAACTTCTTCGTACGATAAATTCTTTTCAATTTGAATCGGCTCGTACGATATTACATGCTTATAGTCAGGTTTATATGGTCGCAACACTGACACATGAAACACATTATGCACATGTTCCAGTTCAGGAGGTAGAGCTACCTCGTACGCCACTTCGCCTATCTTCTTTAATATTTCAAAGGGTCCAATAAATCTATGACTTAGCTTTCTTTTCTTTCCAAATCTTATCTTCCCCTTCCAGGGAGATACCTTCAAAAATACATAGCTTCCTACTTCGAGGTCTCTTTTCTTGCGATGTAAATCTGCATATTTCTTCTGTCTGTCTTGAGCTGCTACTAGTCGAGCTCTTATCACTCTGATAATATCCGCAGTCTGTTGTACCAATTCTGGCCCCAAAAGTCGTCATTCACCCACTTCAACCCAACATAAGGGCGTTCTACATTTTCTCCCATACAGTGCTTCGTACGGTGACATTCCAATGCTTGCATGATAACTGTTATTATATGCGAACTCAACTAGTGGAAGATGATCCTCCCAGCTTCCCTTGAAGTCCATCACACAGGCTCTGAGCATGTCTTCTAATGTCTGAATCATTCTCTCGCTTTGCCCATCAGTTTGTGGATGATATGTCATACTCATCCTTAGCTGTGTCCCCATTCTTTGTTGAAGACTTTTCCAAAAGTTTGACGTGAAGCGCGGATCTCTATCATATACAATGGATATCGGCACTCCATGTCTTGAAACAATTTCTTTAATATATAATTTGGCTAATTGGTCCAAATTATACCTAATCTTGATCGGTAAAAAGTGCGCTGACTTTGTAAGACGATCGACAATGACCCATATCGCATCGAATCCTTTCTGCGTTGCTGGAAGTCCCATTACAAAATCCATTGTGACGTGCTCCTATTTCCATTCTGGAATCTCTAACGACTGTAATAGCCCGCTTGGTCGTTGATGTTCTGCTTTGACCCTCTGACAAGTTAGGCATCTACTGGCACATTCAGCAACTTCTTTTTCCATGTTCGGCCACCAAAAGTGTTGGCGTAAGTCTTGGTACATTTTTGTGCTCCCTAGGTGTATCGAATATCTTGTGTTGTGTGCTTCTTGCAAAATTTCTTCCTTTAATTCCAGTACTGAAGGTACCCAAACTCGGTTTTCAAATCTCAATAATCCAGTGCCATCGATCTTATATTTTAACTTTTCACCTTCAGCCAACCGCTTCTTAATGACTCCACACTCTTCATCATTTTCCTGAGCCTCTTTTACTTTATCTAATAAAGTCGGACTCGCTTCCATTTCACTTACTGCCTCTGAATCCTTCGGATTTTTCACTTCCAGCTCCAGTTTCTCCATTTCTCTTACTAGTTCCTCTTGCTCGGTTAACGCAAACAACTTTTCACTATTCTTCCTACTTAAAGCATCTGCTACTACATTAGCCTTTCCTGGATGGTATAAAATCTCACAATCGTAGTCCTTGATTAGTTCTATCCATCTCCTCTGTCTCATGTTTAACTCATTTTGTGTAAAGATATATTTCAGACTTTTGTGGTCTGTATATATCTCACACTTTTCTCCATAGAGATAATGCCTCCATATTTTAAGAGCAAACACTACCGCTGCCAATTCTAACTCATGGGTAGTGTATCCCTTCTCATAGTCTTTCAGTTGTCGTGACGCGTACGCAATGACTTTACCATGCTGCATCAATATGCAACCCAGTCCCTTGTGTGACGCATCATTGTACACTGTAAAACCCCCGGTACTATCTGGTAAGGATAACACAGGTGCTTCACTTAATCTTTTTTTAATTCTTGAAAACTTTGTTCACACTTCTCTGTCCACACATACTTAACTGTCTTCCTGGTCAAATTTGTCAACGGCGAAGCAGTCTTCGAGAAATCTTGAATAAATCTCCGGTAATATCCTGCCAATCCTAAGAAACTTCTGACTTCTGTAAGTGTCTTTGATTGTCCCCAATTCTTTACTGCTTCAACCTTTATTGGATCAACAAAAATTCCCTCATTATCTATGACGTGTCCCAAAAACTGAACTCTCTTCAACCAAAATTCACATTTCAAAAACTTGGCGTACAATTTCTCCTTCCTCAATGTCTCTAATACTATCCTTAAATGTTCGGCATGCTCTTCTTCAGTCTTCGAATACACCAGTATGTCATCAATGAACACAACCATAAACTTATCTAGGTAAGGTTTAAATACTCTGTTCATCAAGTCCATAAATGCAGCTGGCGCATTCGTCAGTCCAAAAGACATCACTAAAAACTCATAATGGCCGTAACGAGTCCTAAATGCTGTGTTTGGTACATCCTCCAGTCTCACCTTCAACTAATGATAACCCGTTCTCAAATCGATCTTCAAAAAATATCTTGCCCCTTTAAGTTGATCAAAGAGATCATCTATTCTTGGTAACGGATATTTGTTCTTGATCGTGACCTTATTCAATTCTCTATAATCCACACATAATCTCAACGATCCATCCTTCTTCTTTACAAACAACACCGGTGCTCCCCACGGAGATACACTAGGTTGAATGTTCTTCTTGTTCAATAGTTCCTACAACTGGACCATTAATTCTTTCATTTCTACCGGAGCCACTCTGTACGGTTCTTTCGATATTGGTGTTGTTCCCGGTATTAAATCGATCACAAATTCTATTTCTCAGTCTGGTGGAAGTCCTGGCAGTTCATCTGGAAAGACATCCCCAAACTCATTGACTACAGGTATCTGCCCGATTTCAGGATTCACCATTCGTGTATCCACTACATGAGCCAAATAACCTTCACATCCTTTTCGTAACATCTTATTGGCATGCATCATCGTCAGACAATTTATTTGTCTCGGTGACTTACTACCATAAAATACAACCTTAGACTTATTTGGTGTCTTAAGGTGTACGCTCTTCTTTTGACAGTCAATTACTGCCTCATGGTTAAACAACCAATCCATTCCTAGGATCACATCAAATTCTCCTAAGCGTATCGGAATCAAATGCACACTTAACTTATGTCCCCTTATTTCCACATCATAATTTTTATGGATATACTCGATAGGGATCACTTCTTTATTTACAACTTCTATATGCATTGGGTTTTCTAACTGTTCGCGAGGTAAGTTTAATCTTCTAGCAAATTCATCAGATACAAAAGAACAGATAGCTCCCGAATCAAATAACACATGCATTTATATTATTGATTGGAATTATACCTGATACCACTTCCTTCGATTCCACTACATCTTGTACAGTCATGTTGAAAGTTCTGGTTGTCGGCTTGCTTGGCTGTACTGGCCCTCTAATGGATAGTTTGGAGTTACTACTCTTGTTACCGCTTCCTCCCTCAGTATTCTTCTTTAACGGACAATCCTTGAATCGATGACCCGTTCCTCCACATGAAAAACAACTATTTTTCCTTGGCTTAGGATAATTTGGTGAAATATGTCCTTCCTAACCACAATTATAACAGATATTCTTCCCCTCCAGGCACTCTCCTGAGTGATTCTTTCCATACTTTTCACATGCTTGTTTCTTCTGTTGAACACTCCCTTGCTGATTGTCTAGGTTACTGCCACCGCTATTCCATTTGTGCTTCTTATTGTTGCTGCCATCACTGCTGGTACTCTGATTCCAACCTTCAGGCACTCTCCTGAGTGATTCTTTCCACACTTTCCACATGCTTGTTTCTTCTATTGAACACTCCCTTGCTGATTGTCTAGGTTACTGCCACCGCTATTCAATTTGCGCTTCTTATTGTTGCTGCCACCACTACTGGTACTCTGATTCCCACCTTCAGTCCTCGTTTTGTTCTTCCCTCGATTGTACTTGGATATTGCCTCACTACGACCTTCTACAATGATAGATTTTTCCAATAAAGTCACAAAGGAATCGATTTGTAACACCGCCACTTTACTGAAAATCTAGGGTTTCAACCCGTTCTCAAATCTTCGCGCCTTTCTTTATTCGGTATCCACCTGATGTGGTGCAAATCTTACTAATTCATTAAATTTGGTTGCGTACTCGGAGACTGACATATTTTCTTGTTTTAACTCCAAAAACTTAACTTCCATTCTCCCATGCATACTCCTTGGAAAGTAGTTTTCGAGAAACAATTCTTTAAATCGTTCCCAGCTTATCACACCTTCTCCGGCTCTACCTTGATTTGCTTCTCACCAGAAATTAGCTTCGCCTTTCATCAAATAGGTAGCAAAAGCTGTCTTTTGCTCGTCTACAACTCTAGCAATAACAAAAGCCTTCTCCATCTCCTTTATCCACGTTTGCGCTTCAATAGGATCGGTTGTCCCCTTAAACTCTGGCGGGCCTACTACCTTAAAGTCCTTAAGTTGGCCAAGTGGCCCTCAGGAGGGTTTGGGTTTACTGGTGGTGCGGCGTTTCTACCCTGCAGTGCTTGAGTTAACAGATCAACGAGTTGTTGTATTGGATTTTCTAGACCAACAAAATTATTTATAGATTCCTCTTGGGTTGACGGTGAGGTTCTTGGTATTCCTCTTCTCCTTCTTCTTCCTCTCCATACTGGCGGCATTTTCTGATTCAATAACAATTTATATCATTTATGCATCATTTGCATTTTTATGCCACAATTTAGTAGTAGTTTTATAAAAATTTAATCATATGTGTAAATCTTAATCATTATATTAGCCCAGACTTATAGCTTTATAAGATGGCTTGTTAGTATAATCAATATGGTCTGATGAATTGCTTAATTTAACATATTACTCATATACAATTTACTATCTTTAATAAGTTTATCAAAATATCGCATTTATATTCATATACCACTTCTTTACATAACTAGCATATTGCTATAAATGCCATCTATCCCTATTTAACAACAAAATATGGAATTTGTCAAAATCTAAAACTCCCCTAATCTCATAAGTGGGGATACAGTATATTTACATACTACCTCACACCATCTGAGGTTCACATAATACATCATATAACCCTAATAATCAAAAGGGGTACTACTTCATCTATATACATATAGGACCACCAACTATCACTGCACATTAGGAGGTATTACATCTGTATGCTCCTGCTCCGGTGGAAGAAATCCGTCCATAAGTCTACGTCGAACTGATCGGCTCGACTCACCTACCTCCATGGAACCCCTCCTCAATCCTGACCTCTGACTCATATAGGTAATATCTAAAGCTCGCCCCAATGAGTCAATCCTAACCTCCTTAGCCTGCAGCTCCTTCCCGAGCTGATCCACCAGCTTCGCTGCCCTTTCCCATGCGTCCGAGATTCTAATTTTTTTCAGCTATCTCTACATCGAACTCAAACTTCATCACCTGATTCGCTAATGTCCTCTGCCTCAGCTGAAACTCTAGCAACTCCACTTTGGCTTTCTACTCCGCCAACTCTACCAATGCCTGACAGGAAGCATCCTTGTATTGCTGCTCAGTATACTGATGTGTGTGGTTCTGCTCCTCTAAGTGAGCCACCCTCTCTTCTAACTCATGGTTCCTATACATCAAGTCTGCTATCATGATATCTTGTGAGGTATCTGTCATTACTTCATGCTCCTCAACATGATCCCTCGGCTCCTGCTCCACAGTATGACTATCCTGCTTTTCTTCAGACATCCTATAAGCAAACAAGGACAACATCAGTATCACAATAAAATATATTCATCGACAAAATGAAATAATATTTTATCATGTACAATCTAAACTAGATGAATTTCCATAATTCATCACTTAACATGCTCTATATGAGTTTCCTTCTAAGGTTATAACCTAGGTTTCGTATTCCTAATGTATATAACCTACAGCTCTGATACTAACCTGTGATGCCCCCAAATCCAGGTTCTCTAACCTCGAATTCGGTGCTCACGATTCAGCACCATCATATACACTCTATAATCTATTGCGGAATAATAATATACATTATTTGTTAAATAAAGTCTGTAACACAGTCCCAAGGTCTTCTTAACCTTAACTTAATACATACCTTTAATATTACAAAAGGTTTACATAAATAACTATATCAAACTTAAAACTAATTAAGAGTTTATAATAAATTACTCTGGTACTTTTTCTTTTCCTTTATCTTTCTTCGTCGAACCTTCGGGTTTAGCTGAAATAAACGTCATGATATAGCAAGGGTAAGCAACTAATTTGCTTAGCAAGTTTAAATACAAAGGAGATATATCATGATTAGAAGGAATTTATCATTTAATGTTAAACAATGAGATTCAGTTGAAAGAACATCTAACAAGATTCAATAATTGAATAATAAATACTGAGTGGTTATAAATAACTATGAACATATGCGAAGGTTATCAGTATTTAAACTGGTCCTTTTAATAAGTTTTGGTAATCAAGAGGATCAGCCTTTCATACCCGGTGATTATGCATAAACACTTACTAATCGAGGAATAATTGTTTTCTAATTAGTTCTTTAATAAAAATGTTCTTTATCTCAGTCGAAGAATCCATACCAATCAACTGGTAGGATTAGCTTTTAAAATGATTTGAGTTTATCAATTTAACATGTTCGATCTAGTTGATACAATTAGTATAGATCCAGCTCATATCAGTTTATTGATGGAAGAACTTTAAACAATTCACATTCCAAAAATAATAGAACAGGAATTTAATTGCACAAAGTGCGAATGTCAATAAATATTATAGATGCGAATAATCATCAATACTTATTGTCGACGTCGGTTCTCGTCTTTTCCGATTTTTAGCCTTTTGATTAAATGATTTTTTGGGAAAAGGTCGGCATTGATGTCGACGGGGTTTTGAAAGATCACTTTTTATGATGAGCCAATCAACTAGAGTCGCCAGTTAGTATATTTGAAATGGATGTACCAACTCATCCGAGTTTTCGTTTTTTTATAAATCGATGGCTCATATGTGACTCCGAATTAATTGGTCTGCGTACCGAGATTCATAGAGTTCGGGGGCTTGCTTAAGCGAGGGGAAGGTATTAGGCACCCCCCGACTTCCGTGAAACACGGTTGCCGTAATCTTGATACTTTCCTATCCTTTAATTCATGAAATGTGTATATGTGTGTGTGTGTGTGCCTATGTGAATATTGTGGTGAGTTTGTATGAAAGAATCATTTGGGGTTTTTTATGGAAAGTCGTGTTTTGGGAGTGCTTTAGAATGTCCTTCGGCTTATACGAGAAAGCTTTATGGGAAAGGTTTGATTTTAATTGTCAAATCTATGAGATTTTCATTAGGTGTCATTTTGGCAAAAACAATAGTTTTCTAAACCTTCGTCAAAATAGGAATCGAGATCTATACGTCGCTTTCGTAGATGACGGGCAACTTCTAGGATCTCTTTAACCCTATGCACAAAGGTTTAATAAAACGTTTAGTTTATTCATAAAAACCATTTTTTGGTGATGTTTGAAAACGATTTTTTAACCTTTTCGTTTGAATAGGAATCGACATTCATTAGCACTTCCAATTTTAAGCCTCGTGAAGCTAATAACCTAGTTTGATTTATTTTAATGAAAAACCTTCATCGTTTAATCTTTGAAATCATTTTTTCGTGTCACAAATCCAATCAAGCATAACCACGCGTCGGGGCTATTCATGGGCATGTAAACCATCGAAATAACCCCAAACGCTTACAATCACAAGTTTCACTATTTCGGGGCCTTAAACCCGACCTCCGACTTGGTATCGTTTTAAGGCCCGACGATTACATATTTACAATGACGAATGCGTCTACCCGATTACATACATCCAAAAATATCCATCATCGGATTTGGACCACGGGGTCGCGTTCCTAGGCTCACATCCGAACTTGTTGCACAACCGCAAAATGGATACAACGTAAATAAACAAATGTGGTATGCCTAATGCTCTAGGATATCTTACAATAACAATTGAAATATACTACGAATGACCCATTACCATAATAGCTAAAATTTGCATGAAACGGACATCATCGGGCTATTAAGGGGAATTTCATTCCGATGAAACCCTCACTAATAGTCCTTAATCCATTGTTTCACAATAACATGTAAGAAAACTACATTTAAGATAATTCGGATGACAAAAAGCTTGGCAAAAATGGTATAACAAAATGCTAAAACAAAGGATTCTTCACCTTGCAAATGATCCCCACAATATGTATGAATTTGTGTATTGAGTAGAGTAGAAAATATGAGGTGTAATCTCACAAAATGGGTACAATTTCTCACTATTTCTCACTCTTTTCTCTCTTAATTTTTGCTATTTTCTTGGTATTTTTCTTCTTCTCCCGAACTGCTGCTCCTGCTGGATTCTCCTCCCCTCTGTTTCTGTATGCAAAATGGCCTGATAAGGCACTGCCAAGGGCAGCCGCAGATCAATCTGCGGCTGGCCGCAGATTGATCTGCGGCTGGCCCTTGGTTCTCCCCCCAGCCGTGCTCGAGTCCTGTGTAATCTCGAGTTCCGTCCTTGGCCGCGGATTAATCTGCGGCTGACTGTGCTGATTTTCTCGTTTTCCGTACCTCGTCTCGATTTTTGTGCCGTACCATTGGTTTCCGCTGAAGGGCTTGCATTCTGCAGTCCGGAAACCGCCGGGAAACGTGTCATGTCATCCAGGTAAGCGCAGTGATCAGTAACCGACTCCCGACACTCGCTTGTTGTCGTGTCGGCTTCGATCTCGTCCCGTAGTGGTGGCTTTGAGTGTTCATCTTTATGTCCACCTTTTATTCTCGTGTGCCGGGTCAATTGACGATCTTGCCCTCCTGTCAGGGTTAGTATAAGAAGTGCAAAATTTGGGTGTCTACAGCTGCCCCTCTTTATCATGTTTATGAAATGTTAAATGAAATGAACAGGATAAAGAATAGACACTCGATGCATGAATGACAGTGCACAAGAATGACAATACATACATAATGATGCAACACACACAACTTATGATGCGATGCAAGACGCAAAGCATGTCTGGTCGCCAATTTCGTGCTCACCGGGTCTAGTATCCGGTCGATCGTCTCGTCGGGGCCGGGTCTCGTATCCGGTCACCCATCTCATGCTCACCGGGTCTCATTATCGGTCGATCGTCTCGTCGGGGCTGGGTCTCGTATCCGGTCACCCATCTCGTAATCGCCGGGTCTCGTTGCCGGTCGATCGTCTTGTCGGGGCCGGGTTTCGTCGTCGGTCACTCATCTCGTAATCGCCGGTTATCCTCGCCGGTCGATCGTCTTGTCGGGGCCGGGTTTCGTCGCCGGTCACCCATCTCGTAATCGCCGGTTATCCTCGCCGGTCGATCGTCTGGTCGGGGCCGGGTTTCGTCGCCGGTCACCCATATCGTAATCGCCGGTTATCGTCGCCGGTCGATCGTCTCGTCGGGGCCAGGTTTCGTCGCCGGTCACCCATCTCGTAATCGCCGGTTATAGTCGCCGGTCGATCGTCTCGTCGGGGCCGGGTTTCTTCGCTGGTCACCCATCTCGTAATCGCCGGTTATCGTCGTCGGTCGATCGTCTCGTCGGGGCCGGGTCTCGTATCCGGTGACCCATCTCGTAATCGCCGGGTCTCGTTGCCGGTCGATCGTCTTGTCGGGGCCGGGTTTCGTCGCCGGTCACCCATCTCGTAATCGCCGGTTATCCTCGCCAGTCGATCGTCTTGTCGGGGCCGGGTTTCGTCGCCGGTCACCCATCTCGTAATCGCCGATTATCCTCGCCGGTCGATCGTCTGGTCGGGGCCGGGTTTCGTCGCCGGTCACCCATATCGTAATCGCCAGTTATCGTCGCCGGTCGATCGTCTCGTCGGGGCCGGGTTTCGTCGCCGGTCACCCATCTGGTAATCGCCGGTTATCGTCGCCGGTCGATCGTCTCGTCGGGGCCGGGTTTCATCGCCGGTCACCCATCTCGTAATCGCCGGTTATCGTCGCTGGTCGATTCTCTCGTCGGGGCCGGGTTTCGTCGCCGGTCACCCATCTCGTAATCGCCGGTTATCGTCGCCGGTCAATCGTCTCGTCGGGGCCGGGTTTCGTCGCCGGTCACCCATCTCGTAATCGTCGGGTCTCGTTGCCGGTCGATCGTCTTGTCGGGGCCGGGTTTCGTCGCTGGTCACCCATCTCGTAATCGCCGGTTATCGTCGCCGGTCGATCGTCTCGTCGGGGCCGGGTTTCGTCGCCGGTCACCCATCTCGTAATCGCCGATTATCGTCGCCGGTTGATCGTCTCGTCAGGGCCGAGTTTCTTCGCCGGTCACCCATCTCGTAATCGCCGGTTATCTTCGCCGGTCGATCGTCTCATCGGGGCCGGGTTTCGTCGCCGGTCACCCATCTCGTAATCGCCGATTATCCTCGCCGGTCGATCGTCTGGTTGGGGCCGGGTTTCGTCGCCGGTCACCCATATCGTAATCGCCAGTTATCGTCGCCGGTCGATCGTCTCGTCGGGGCCGGGTTTCGTCGCCGGTCACCCATCTCGTAATCGCCGGTTATCGTCGCCGGTCGAATGTCTCGTCGGGGCCGGGTTTCATCGCCGGTCACCCATCTCGTAATCGCCGGTTATCGTCGCTGGTCGATTCTCTCGTCGGGGCCGGGTTTCGTCGCCGGTCACCCATCTCGTAATCGCCGGTTATCGTCGCCGGTCAATCGTCTCGTCGGGGCCGGGTTTCGTCGCCGGTCACCCATCTCGTAATCGTCGGGTCTCGTTGCCGGTCAATCGTCTTGTCGGGGCCGGGTTTCGTCGCTGGTCACCCATCTCGTAATCGCCGGTTATCGTCGCCGGTCGATCGTCTCGTCGGGGCCGGGTTTCGTCGCCGGTCACCCATCTCGTAATCGCCGATTATCGTCGCCGGTCACCCATCTCGTAATCGCCGGTTATCTTCGCCGGTCGATCGTCTCATCGGGGCCGGGTTTCGTCGCCGGTCACCCATCTCGTAATCGCCAGTTATCGTCGCAGGTCGATCGTCCTGCGAGTGTCGGGTCTCGTATCCGGTCACTCGGTCGAATTGAGAAGTCGTGTTCGACATCCGATTCATCAAAATCTTGTATTTTATTACCAAATTATGAGTCAAATGGGCTTTAGGATCGATTAAACTTGCATTGGACCAAGGGGGATCACTGGGCCCAGCCGTAGATTGATCTACGGCCAGCCGCAGATTGATCTGCGGCCAAGATCGGGGCTATAAGCAGCCAGCCGCTTCCCAGATCTGTCACTTTCATTCCTACCCCACGCGATTTTCAGACCTTTGCACGCCCTTTTGCCGAGTTTTCCAACCTTTTTTGCAAAAACCGCTCCGGTTAGATCGATCTACGCGTTACAAGTAACACTTTGACCGATTGTTTTTCAATTTCGTCAATGTTTTTCTATACATTTGCTATTCTGCACATTTAGAGATATAAATGTATGCTTTGAAATGCTATGCCATGTATTATTGCATGTATATGCTATGTATGAACTGCGCAAGTCACATTTTATGCTCATGATGTGGTCCCACATTCTTGTTGTTTTTTTTTGGAAGAAAATCATGCATTAGGGTAATTTTCATGCTGCAATTATCCATATAAATGCAATTTTGATCTGTTGTGGCTAGGGTTCTTTGAAAAACATGATTGGCTATGCATGGGATGTCCATTTTATAGACGAAACTCTGCCGATTTTTTTTTTTAACATGCATCATGCTGCATTAATACTATGATGATGATAGGAAATTAGAATGTTTGTGACACAATTCAAAATATAATTTACCATCCCTTTCGCCTGTTCTATTCCAGCTATGGATCCTGACACTCCTAGTAGCTCCACTACGTCTCGGACCTCGGGCGTTCGCCGCCGTAGGGCTGCGCCTGCCCCTGCTTTACCTCGGACTCGCTAGGCTCGCCGACTGGCGGAGGCTGTCATCCGGCCCAATCATCCCGATGTTGAGGAGGCTGTTCTCCCGGACGCTGCGGTAGAGGGGCCATCCTCTAGCACACCAGCTCCCTCTTCTCATCGCGCCCTATCTGGCGCCTCTGTTCAGATACCCGATCTGTTGGGTCGGGATCTTAGTCGTCACCCCTCCGCATCTCTTGTAGCTAACGAGGTATGCTTAAAGTACTCCTCTGAACTCATTCCCCAAATTTTGTTTAGATCTGGACTGATCCATTCATTTTTTGCCACAGGTGCCCGAGTTCACCCAGCCGAGGGGTAACTGGTTCAACATCTACTCCCTCTACACCGCCTTGCACAGCGATTACCGCGCGGTGGTGGATTCCTGGGGCTTTCATCATTTCTTCACCATCATTCTGCGCCAGTGCCCCTGGGGTTATATGCGAGCTCTGTCCGAGAGATGGTTTCATCAGACCCAGTCCTTTCACCTTTTGGACTGTGAGGTCGTGCTGACTCCCTGGGACTGGAGGTACATCACGGGTATCGAATTCACTGGATCCCGCGTCCCTCTGGATCTTGACATCACTCCCGCAGAGGTCAGACTTTTACTGGGTTTTGCTGCGGATGATAGGGTCTTCAAGGCCCGCAGCATTCGGTCTGGAGCTTTGGCCGTGGACGCTGTTGGAGGCATATATGCGGCGCCATTCCCAGCAGATCGGGCCACTCGTGATATTCTTCGACGTCTATTCCTGACCATTATGAGGGGTTGTTTCCTAGGGAACAACTCCTCTACCATCCATTTCAGCGTCGTCGGAGCCATTAGGGATGTGGACCGGATCGGCGATTATGATTGGGGGTCCTTCACCTTTGCCTACTTCCTCCACGGTCTTCGTCTACGCTCGGAGGGTCAGACAGATGCTTGGCTCGGATTCTACCACTTTCTGCTGGTGAGCCTTCTTTTCCTCTTTTCTTACTGTATTCCTCTTCATTTTATTTCTCTTTTCTGCATTTTGACAGTTACTCTTGCCTTGTTTTTGTTCACAGTTCTGGGCCTACGAGCGACTTCCATGCCTGCGGCCTGTCACGACCCTCGGCTTGGACACTTATCCTAGGGGTCATCGGTGGCACCACAGCACCTTGGAGGAGGTCCCTGTATCTGGCAGCTTTGCACACTGCCGCATTCAGCTGGAGCTGATCACCGCTGCAGATGTCGTCTAGACTCCTTATCTTTCGGAGCATCTGGCTGTGGGGTTCACTGATGGATATCCTTCTGGCCCGGAGTTCGCACTTTCCACCCGTCGCCTTACTCTACAGAGTGTTGGGGGCTGGGTGATGTATCTGGGAGAGCGCGCATTCAGATGCGTCACTGGAGAGATCCGCATCCCGCACTCCCTTCCTTTCACTACCTCCTGGCTGTTGGATTCTCAGCTTTCGGAGATCATGCTCGCGGGGGAGGATGGCCGAATGCTTTCTACTGGTCCCAGCACCAGCGAGGCCTTTCGCATCTGGTTGGTGCCCCGCACCATCGGTCCTCAGACTCGGGCCACATTCTTTCTTGGAGACATGGATCCCGGCTCGGTGATGATGACCGATTGGGCTGCCTGCGTTCGGAGTCCCACTCACGCTGAGCAGATTGCCACGCTGACCCGCCAGGTGGAGCAGTTATCCCTATATCTTCGAGTGTTAGGCCGGACCCCAGAGGATGCTTACGCCTACGATCCTGACAGTGCGGGTTATGATGCAGGCCCGAGCTCATCTGATGCCACAGCGCAGCCATACATTCCTGACATGAATTTTGGACCTCCGACTTCGACGACTCCGGAGGATCAGTTCGAGGATCCCGCCTTCTTGGATGACCTTACTTTTGACTAGATTAGGCTAGGATATGGCTTTTGTACCTGCACTTGTTTAGATTTCTTTTCCATTTCATGCACTATGTATTGAACTTTTTATTCATTTATGCACAGTTTTTTATCCTTATGAAATTCAATTGCTCTATTATTAACTGTCCGATGCATGCTTTTATTTATGGATAGAGAATGACCCCTGTACAGTCTTTTTGATACTATTTTTTTCATAGATGTCGTCCTCAGATGTCGTGGTATGTTTGGATTCCATTCCTCCCACAGGGTTGGTCGGCAGTCTCCTCCGTTGGTTGGACAGTTTATCGTCGGCCGACAGGGTTATCGCAGATGGCCTTTTGGGACATTCTTGGTCCTTATTATCCTTTCAGGTGCCAGCGGGCTTTGTGGAGGGTGTTCTGAGCTATTGGGCCCCTGCCCGTCAGGTGTTCAGATTAAGGACAGTAGAGCTAACCCCCACTCTCGAGGAGTATGCTCGCTTCACCGGCCTGCCTTTGGATGGTCCTTGTGCTAGGGTTACAACTGGTTCCATGCGCCGTCAATTCTTGACTTTCACCGGTTTGCAGAGGGCAGTCTTGTTATCGGTGATTACATCAGACCATCTGGTTCCCCTTCATTTCTTGATTGACCGATTCGGCTCACTCGACAGTTTTCACCTATTTCCTGGTGATTTTTCTGTGTCCGAGGAGCGCTGGGGTGCTTTGAGAGTAGCCGTTTTGATGGCCTGTGTCATTTCAGTTTTGTACTTGCCAGCCGAACCCGATCAGTTGGATATGCGAGTTGTCGTAGTCGTTAGAGCCCTTCAGGAGGATCACACCGTTCTTCCCATGATATTCGTAGATACCTACATGTCAGCCTCATACTGTCAGTCTTTCTGAGGCAGGGTATTCAGGGGGAGCTCTACTTTGCTGTACGAGTGGTTTATGAGCCATCTCAGCCCCATTGGCCATTTCCGTCGCCAAAGGTTTTGCTTCAGCCATGACATAGCTACGTAGTTTTCGTTTCGTCCCGTGAGTTGTACTGATGCGGCCTCCTCGGTATCATTTTTGTCGGTTTTTGAGGATCCTTTTCATCTCCTGGTCTATTCGGGTTATTGCTCCTTTATGAGCTTCTTGACTCACGTGCCCAACCTGGATTTCATCCCTATTGCTGGCTTGCGAGGCGTGACGACCTATCATCCCTTAGCGGTTACAGGGCAGTTTTATCAGACACAGGATTTTCACCCTTTCACGGGTGCAGCCGCCTACCGATTCCTTATATCATCCCAGACAGAGAGGGATCTACTGCGGGTATACGATCTTTGGTCTCGCAGGATCTTTGCCGAGTATAGTGAGAGCTGCCACATCCAGACATTTGCTTACGTGCAGTGGTTGCGCGGAGACTCAGATCCGGTTGGTTTGAGTCAGACTGGGGCCTTTGATGGCTCTGGAGTGATTTTCCCAGATGATACCACAGATCATTCCATCTCAGCTGATTCTGCCCCTAGTCGGTTCACTGATATCCAGCAACAAGAAGAAGGAAAATGATTGAATAGAGGAACTCCCGAACATTTGGCGATCTCAGAATACCCGACTCCGCATGGCCTTGATTACTACTGAAGCTGAGAGGGATGCCGCTCTTGCTGAGAGAGATGACGCCATTCTAGCTAAAGACGTTGACATTGCTGACAGGGACGCCATTGTATTTCAGACCAGGGCAGTTATAGATGCTTATTCCGGGACTGTCAGCCGAGCCACTGCTTTACTGGATCGCATTGACATGATGGGGCAGCAGATTGCAGGGGATGCTGATGCTTCAGATCTATCCACCACTTTATCCATCCTGCTTCAATTAGTTTCAGATTTGTAGATCGTTTTATTTCCTGCATATACTATGTTAGTTTCATCGGTTATTGAAAGAGAAATCTTGTAACAAAATGACTTATATATGTAGACATGCATTTAAATTTAGTCATTTCCCTTTTTGTCGTATCGTTGCCTTTCATTTGATCTTCATTTTATCCAGCTAACCATGATTTTGACATTTTGCCTTCTTTCTCCTCTCAAGTCTTGATGGAGATTGGACAGATATTGCCGCACACCCTGTCAATTTCATCGGACTGGGTCTTAGATTTTGGCTAACTGTTTGGTTGGGCTAGGTTTATGTTACTCGGGATGAATCTAATTAGGGCTGGTATCGGGAAGGTTTTGAGGGTATAAGAAGGCTTTTTTCTGGCTGTTGGGAATTGGTTTTTCTTTTGGTTAGAGAAAGGATTTATTATTTTTTAAGGAATCGGACCGCGCCATGATGGCTGCCTACATACCCCCACAAGTTGGGAGATCAGGTCCTACGTAGTTCGTTCCTCAAAGAAAAAGGAGAAACTGATTATTCAAGCGTAGAACCGCTTCACCGAGTCAGAATTGAGGGGCTGTGGGAATACCTCACCATCCATTTCTTGCAATATGAGGGCTCCTCCGGATAACACTTTCTTAATCACAAATGGTCCTTCCCAGTTCGGGGCAAACTTCCCCTTGGCTTCGTCTTGACAAGGCATGACTCTTTTTAGCACCAAATCATTTTCCTTGAACTTCCGAGGTCTTATCCTTTTGTCGTATGATCGAGAGATCTTTTGTTGATATAACTGACCGTGCCAAACAGCAGCCACCCTCCTTTCATCAATTAGGGCCAATTGGTCGTATCGACTTTGCATCCAATCCTCCTCGCTTATCTGAGCATCGATCACTATTCTGAGGGACGCCATCTCAACCTCAACTGGCAGAACAACCTCCATTCCGTACACCAAAGCGTAAGGGGTTGCCCCTGTAGAAGTACGCGTTGACGTTCGGTATGCTAGCAGGGTGAGGGGTAGCAAAGTCGGCCATCCCCGATGATTAGCAGACATTCTTGCCATGATCTTCTTGATGTTCTTATTTGCAGCCTCCACCGCCCCATTCATCTTAGGACGGTAAATGACAGAATTGAGGTGTTTGATCTTAAACTGGTCGCATAATCCCTTCATGAGGGCATTGTTCAAATTCTTGGCATTGTCGGAGACCAAAACCTCAGGTTGCCCGTATCGACAAATGACATTATTCCTGATGAAACCGACGATGACCTACTGAGTTACTTTGGGGAAAGAAGGTGCTTCTACCCATTTGGTGAAGTAATCGATCATGACAAAAATGAATCGGTGACCGTTGCTTGCTTTGGGCTCTATCGGTCCGATTACATCCATTCCCCACATTGAAAATGGCCACGGGGAAGTCATGCAGTGCAGTTCATTGGGAGGCGTATGGATCACATTACCGTGCGCTTGGCATTGGTAACACCGTTTGACATGATCATCACAGTCGGCTTTCAGCGTTAACCAATAATGCCCCGTTCACAAGATCTTTTTGGCCTGCATCGGTCCACTCATGTGTGGGCCACACATTCCACCATGTATTTCGTTCATAATCCTTTGGGCCTGTGCCTCATCTACGCATTGTAACAGTCCCAACCCAGCATCCCTCTTGTAGAGTGAATCCCCACTCAGGTAAAATTTCATTGCCATCTTTTGAATTCTCATCCTCTCAGCTCGGCTTGCCTGGTCGGGAATGGATCTATCCCTCAGATATTCCCTTATGTCGTGATACCAAGGCTGCCCCGGCATAACCACCTCGTCTGATAATACTACAACATGTTCCTCGTATGGCGGGGTATTCTGTGCTGCTATCTCAATCTGTGGAACATCTTTTCTTTTGATTATATGGATTAAGGAAGCCAGGGTTGCCAACGCATCCGCAAAATCATTCCGTCCCTGGGGAATATGGCGGAAAGCGATATCTTCGAACTCTTGCATCAACTGGGTAACACAACGATGGTATGGAATTAACCGAAGCTCTTTAGTGTTGTACACCCTGATCGCTTGTCTGATTACCAGTTCTGAATCCCCAAACACCGCTAACCTCTTCACTCCCATATCGCGGGCAAAATGGAGTCCCAATATACACCCCTCGTACTCAGCTGTATTATTTGAATTACTGAACTGCAATTTAGTAGCCACAGGGTATTGCTCTCTAGTGATAGAGACCAGTACTGCTCCGGCTCCTGCCCCCTCAGCATTCATGGCACCATCAAAATACAGCTTCCAGAACTGTCCCTCGTCATCACATTTCGTGTGTGATACCCAAAATATATCTTCGCCCGACAGAGGAGTTTCTAACGGCTCCATCCTCCTGACGGGGTTTCCGCCAACTGATCTGTAATTCCCTGCCCTTTCATGGCTTTCTGAGTTACGTATACCATGTCGAACTGTTGTAAGATTAACTGCCATCTTGACAGTTGACAGTTCAGCATGGGCCTCTCAAAAATATATTTCAGGGGATCCACTCTCGATATCAGGTACGTAGTATGCCCATGGAGGTAATGCTGTAATCTCCCTGCAGCCCAGGCCAAAGCACAACAGGTTTTCTCGATGGGAGTGTAATTATGTTCACATTGGCTAAATCTCTTGCTGAGGTAATAGATGGCCTGCTCTTTACCTGCTTCATTTTTCTGTCCCAGCATACATCCCATCGCGATGGTATTGACCGATATATACATAAATAGAGGGATCCCGTCCTTCGGGGGTACCAGCACTGATGCCTCTGTCAGCTGCTTTTTGATGGTCTGAATAGCCTTCTGACATTGCTCATTGCATTCTTGGGAAGCACCTTTCCTTAACAGTTTGAAAATTGGCTCGCATGTAGTCGTCAAGTGGGATATAAAACGGCTGATGAAGTTTATTCTTCCAAGGAATCCTCTTATCTCCTTCTCTGTGTGAGGTGCCGACATATCCACAATGGCCTTAATCTTTGCTGGATCCAACTCAATGCCTCGATCACTAACCAAGAATCCCAAGAGCTTACCCGACTGCACTCCGAAAGCACACTTTGCTGGATTGAGCTTCAAATTATACTTTCTGAGCTGATCAAATAGCTTTTTAAGATGGGTTATATGGTCAGATTCTACCCTTGACTTCACGATAATGTCATCCACGTAGACCTCTATCTCCTTATGCATCATCTCATGGAACAGGGTCATCATGGCTCTCTGATAAGTAGCCCCCGCATTTGTGAGACCGAAAGCCAATCGTCTATAGCAGAAAGTGCCCCAGGGGGTGATGAACGCGGTCTTTTCCCGATCTTCTTCCGCCACCATTATCTGATGATACCCCGCAAAGCAATCAACAAAAGAGTACATCTCGTACTGGGCTGTGTTATCCACCAGGATGTGTATGAAAGGCACCGGGAAGTTATCCTTAAGATTGGCCTTATCTAGATCTCAATAATCTACACATACCCTCACCTTCCCTCCAAGCTTAGCCACTGGGACTACATTGGACAGCCATTCTGGGTAAGTGGACACCATAACGATTCCCGCCCTGAACTGCTTGATGATCTCTTCCTTCACTTTTAAGCTCCACTCAGGTTTCAACTTCCTTAGTTTCTGCTTGACAGGCCCGAAACCCTCCTTGATGGGCAACCGGTGTACCACAATGTCGGTGGACAATCCGATCATATCCTCATGAGACCAGGCAAAGACATCCTCATATTGGCTTAGCAACTCAGTTATTTTTGCTTTCTGGCTAGGGGTAAGGTCCGTCCCTATCTTGAGTTCTTTTAGCTTGTCAGGGGTTCCGATATTTATAGTGATGGTTTGGTCTAAGTTGGGTTTGGGTTTATCCTCGACCCATCCTTTGATCTCGTCAGGCGCGTCGTCATAATCTGTCTCGTCTTGCTCAATGCCCATTAAATCGAAATCCAACTCAATGTCAAAATCATAATCATCATTCAAATTTGAAAGACCGTTTGTTAGGCAAGGATTACTCAAATTGGTACACCTGACATGAAACAAAATACTTGTCATATATAAGTTATTTTCCACAACGATCACATTTTCAGATAACATGAAGAAACGACATAATTATGCAAAATACAAAACAACAAAAATAAACTTCTTCATCCTCCCATCCTCTGGGGTCTACCATCTTGATGTCGGGTTTTACCCTTGTTTGGATATCACTGGTTTCATGGTCCAATTGTCGACGGTCAGGTCAGATGAAATGCGCTGGATAAAAGGGGGCTTCACATCGGACACTTCCCCGATGATTACGGCTATGTCGCCTGAGTCCCTCTTCCTACCTTCTTCAGGAATAATTAGCCCTGCCCAATCGATGACGGGCACATCTTGTTGGGCTCCCGGTGGCGTGACAACATCCGTCCCCTCTTCATTGCTTGTTAATTGTCCGGGGAAATAGCATCTGGTTTCAAATTTTTGTGCGACCTCCTGTAGGAAACTTTCCCTCTTGGTCGATTCATCACTTGCGGGGGTTAATTCTTCATCCCCTGACTCAATCACTGGCTCGCTAGTCCCCTGTTCATTATTGACCTTGGTCACCGGACTGCCAGCCAGTCGAATCGGGGTCGCGTCTTGACGGCGTCTCCGTGCTGTGCCTTCAGGATATCCCAACCCTGCTTTACATATCTGATGGGGTAGTTGAATGGGCTCGGTGATTCCTTGACTGCTTTTTCCTAACCCCTGTCCAGGCTGGAATTTCATTTTCATCATTTCCTTTGCAACGAAGGTAAGTTCTGGAGAGACCTTAGGTTTCACGGCTGGGGTTCCCAGGCATCTGTAGTGGGGAGTACTGATTTCCAGTGCCTGAAAACTGGCAGGTGCCGCCGACTCGTCCACATTAATCACAGGTAGGCCATTCCTGGGAGGGGAAGGGTCATCACACTCCGCTGAGATCGTCACCAGATTTCCGTCGATGATAAGTTTGATTTGCTAGTGTAGCGTGGAAGGAACTGCCCCGACCATGTGTATCCACGGCCTCCCCAATAACAGGTTATAACTGGCCGCAATGTCTAGGACTTGGAAAAAGATGTCAAAAGTACAAGGTCCTATTTCCACCGGCAATTCTATCTCTCCAATTGTATCCCTCCGGGAACCATCAAAGGCTCGCACCACCACATGACTGGCCCGTAGGCGCTTGGGATTGATGTGCATCTTCTGCAATGTACTGAGGGGACAGATATTCAACGCCGATCCTCCATCAATCAGCACCCCATTCATGACATAACTTGAGGAGATTACCGCAATATGCAACGGTTTTCGATGCCCCCTTCCTTCCTTGGGGATATCATCATCTGTGAATGATATTACATCACTCTCCAACAGATGGCCCACCAGATGGCCGAAACCTTCCTTGCTAATTTCTTTGGGAACGTATGCCTCCTCCACGACTTTCGTCAGACTTTTGCAGTGATCATTGGACGATAACACCAAGTCCATGATTGATGTTAGGGTCGAATCCTCGCTTAATATCTGGATCCCCCTTGTTTCCGGATGATCCATCTTTCTTAAGAATTCCAGGGCTTTCTCCTCGGATATTTTTTCATCTTTCTTTGTCTTGCTTTCAAGGACTCGTCCAGGAAGATACAAAGGATTCCCCCTTGTTGTCACAGAAGCACAACTGGCTGCTTCCTCTGGCACCCCCCCATAATTCCATGGTACCGTCTTTAGACTGCTGACAGGGATTTGCGGTCTCGCTGCAAGGATGAGGGGTTTCGGAGCCGCCAACTTGACAGGTCCCTCTGTGGTATTTCTACTTACACCCATCAACCTAATGGGCGCTCCCCGTGCACTCCCGTGATCACTTATCATGTTGATCATTTCCTCAATTTTCTTCACATAGTTCAGCCTTGACGGCCCCTCGGCTTCACTGGCCTCTGCCACATTGACCCCCCCTCCATCATGCCTTGGTAGGGGATTGACCTTAACATTTGGGGAGTCTGGCTGTTCCACCACAATTTCCCCACTATCAATCAAGTTCTGAATTCTGTGCTTCAGCGTCCAACAGTCCTGCGTATCATGACCCGGGGAACCTGAGTGATATGCGCATCGCTTGCTTGGGTCAAACCTTCTTCCCTTCGGGTCACTTGGGGGTGCCAAATCGACTATCTTCTTTTGTGCTATCAATACTGCTAAAATCCGCTCAAGAGGATCCCCGAGTGGGGTGAATACTCGACTTTGTGAGGTCTCGAATCTCGTTCGCCCTTCCGCCCTCTGATCAGTGAAGTTAGGCTGTCGGGATGGCCCCACTCTCTGTACCTGTACTGGAAGATTATTTTCTGCCTTTCTAGATGACCCTGTAGGATGAGGGAAACATCCTCCTCCTTTTTCTTTTGCACCCTATGGGAAGTGCTGCCATAATTTCCACTCTGTATTTGTTCTACAGCTGTTTCCAAAGCCGTGAAATCCCAGATTTTGCCAGATTTCAAACCCATATCCACCATTTCTCCGTGTTTAATCATCTCGGCAAAAGGCCTACCAATCCCTGATATAACCCGCTCATAATAAGGCGCCTCCTGAATATCCACGAAGGTCATCACCATTTCACTCATTGGGGGATTCACCAGTGCGGCCATACCCCTCCATCGCTGCGCATAATCCCTGAAAGATTCCCTTGGTTGCTTCTTGATTTTCGTCATTTGATATCTATCAGGGGCCATTTGTGCTTGGAAGCTACTGTGTTAAGAAGGTGTGGGCCAACTCCTCCCAATTATGGATCCGGGCATTGTCAAGACGGGCATACCAAATTCTTGCCTCTCCCGTCAGGCTCTTTTGAAATAATTGCATTCTTAGACCTTCGTCTTCGGCATAAGATCCAAGTTCCCCAATGTAAATTTTCAGATGTGTATAAGGATCCCCCTTTCCATTTTATTTCTCAAATTCGGGGATTTTAAATTTCTCCGGATATCTGGTTCCAGGGAAGACACAAAGATCTGAGTAATTAACTCTGCCTAGGGACCCTATGCCCTTCAGAGATTGGATAGTTTCCTCCATTTGTTTCATCTTCTTTCGCAGGTCATCAGTGTCTCCTTCCTCTGGGATAGTAATCACTGTCCTGTTAGGTATGGGAATGACCTTTGGGACGACGGGTTCGCCCTTAGGTTGGGGTGGATCCTCTTTAGGTGGATCATGTCTAGGTATCAATTGCTCCTTCAGCATTATGGCCATCTCCAACATCTGTTTCTTAAAGTCATCAAATTTCTCACGAGATATGGCACCAAGATTAGTAGGTGGGAGATCAGCCATTTCAGATGTAGAGTTTTGAGCCCTTTTACATTTCGAACGTGTTTGAGGAGCAATCCTACAGAAACAACGGTAAACATGACTTTATTATGCTTCCCCAGTAGTCCTTTAATGCAATAACAAATGCTAAACATGACTTTATTATGCTTCCCCACCTGTTCCCTACAAAACATAGAGGTTAGTAATTTCTCTTGACAGACAGGGAGGCATATATGAATGGGATCATGACATTTATACGCGTGAACGTAAAAGGGCATGAAGAGACTTTTCCTGCGTCGAGTTAATCTGAGGCTGACCTATCCTAGGGTTACTCTCACGGGCTTTTCGGCATGAAGGTCCCCAAATCTTCGCAATCTACTCGTCTGAGTCCTTTCGATTGGAGCGGATTTGGGTGGTACGTTTCCTGAGCCATCTCCGGGGAGCAGCCCCTTCGAGTCCAGTAATAAGCAACCGACAGGTTCGCCTCAGGAGGAGGTACTCTCTCAACATATATTCACATTCATCGTCCTCACCGTATGCAAATGATTTCTTTAAAGTAAAGCCATTCCATTCAAATATTCATTTATTGGACAAAACACACATTCACACTGTAGACACCCGATAGCTGTAGACACCCGATTTTTGCATTTCCTATACTAACCCTGACAGGAGGGCAAAATCGTCAATTGACCCGGCACACGAGAATAAAAGGGTGGACATAAAGACGAACCCTCAAAACCACCACGACGGGATGATATTGAAGCCGACACGACAACAAGCGAATGTCGAGAGTCAGTTACTGATCATTGTGCTTGCCCGGATGACGTGGCGCGTTCCCCGACGGTTCCCGGACTGCCGAACGCAAACCCGTCAGCGAAAACCAACGGTACGACACGAAAATCGAGACGAGGCACGGAAAACGAGAAAATCAGCAGAGTCAGCCGCAGATCAATTCGCGGCCAAGGACGGAACTCGAGGCAGCACGGGACTCGAAGCGCACGGGACTCGAGCGCGGCTGGGGGGAGAACCAAGGGCCAGCCGCAGATCTATCTGCGGCCAGCCGCAGATAGATCTGCGGCTGCCCTTGGCAGTGCTATATTAGGCCAGTTCGCATACAGGAAAAAAAGAAAAGAGAAGAATTCAGCAGCAGCAGCAGTTCGGGGAGAGGAAGAAAAATAGGAAGAAAACAGCAAAAATTAAGAGAGAAAAGAGTGAGAAATAGTAAGAAATTGTACCTATTTTGTGAGATTATATCTCATATTTTCTACTCTACTCAATACACAAATTCATACATATTGTGGGGATTAATTGCAAGGTAAAAAACCCTTTGTTCTTAGCATTTTGTTATGCTATTTTGTTGAGCTTTTGGTCATCCAAATTACCTTAAATGTAGTTTTTTCTTACATGTTATTGTGAAGCCATGGGCTAGGGACTATTAGTGAGGGTCTCATCGGAATGAAATTCCCCCTAATAGCCCGATGATACCCATTTGGTGCAAATCTTAGCTATTATGGTATGGTATCATTCATAGTGTATTTCGATCGTCATTGTAAGATATCTTAGATTGTTAGGCATCCCGTTGTTGTTTATTTTCGTCATATCCCTTTGGTGGTTGTGCAATAAGTTCGGATGTGAGCCTAGGAATGCGACCCCGTGGTCCAAATCCCATGATGGACATTTTTGAATGTATGTAATCGGGTGGATGTATCCGTTATTGTAAATATGTAATCGTCGGGCCTTAAAACGACGCCAAGGCGATAATCGTGTTTAAGGCCCCGAAATAGTGAAACTTGTGATTGTGGGCGTTTGGGGTTATTTTGATGGTTTACATGCCCATGAATAGCCCCGACGCGTGTTTATGCTTGATTGGATTTTGTGACACGAAAAAAATGATTTCAAAGATTAAACGATGAAGGTTTTTCCTTAAAATCAAGCAAACTAGGAGGTTAGCATCACGTAGCTAAAATTTGGAGGTGTTAATGAATGTCGATTTCTATTAAACGAGAAGGCTAAAGAAAGTCGTTTTCAAATGTCAAAAAAAAAATGGTTTTATAAAATGAAACAACGTTTTATGAAATCTTGGTGCGTAGGGTGAAAGATATCCTAGAAGTTGCCCATCATTTTATGAAAGCAATGTATAGATTTCGATTCCTACTTTTACGAAGGTTTAAAACTCTTGTTTTGCAAAACGACACCTAAGGAAAATCTCATAGTTTTGCCAACTAAAATCAAACCTTTCTCGCAAAGCTTTCTCGTTTAAGCCGATGGACATTCTAAGGCATTCTCAAAAGAAAAACACAATTTTCCCTAAATAGTCCAAATGATTCTTTTATGCAAACTCACCACAGCATTTACATAGGCACACACACACACACACACGCGCGCACACACACACACTTCATGAATTAAAGGATAGGAAAACATCAAGATTGCGGTAACCGTGCTTCACGGAAGTCGAGGGGTGCCTAACACCTTCCCCTCACTTAAGCAAGCCCCCGAACTCTATGAATCTCGATTCGCAGACCAATTAATTCGGAGTCACATATGAGCCAGCGATTTATAAAAATGAAAACTCGGATGAGTTGGTACATCCATTTCAAATATACCAACTGACGACTCTGGTTAAATTGGCTCATCATAAAAAAACAATCTTTAAAAAACCCCGTCGACATTAATGCCGACCTTTTCCAAAAAAATCATCTAATGAAAAGGCTAAAATTGGAAAGGGTTACAACCCCCGCGTAAGCGATTCCTCCCGGCGTCGACAGCTGGCGACTCTGCTGGGGACATTAGAGGGCTTAAGCCGCATTCGAATCTTGATGCTATCCTATCCTTTAAAATTTATAATTGTGTATGTGCGTATGACATTTTGACGTCTTTTATTTATTGTTGTGTAAATGTGTGTTGTTGTCCAATGAATGAATGATTGAATGGGTTTTTCTTTACTTCAAAGTAATCATTTGCATGCGGTGAGGACGATGAATGTGAATGTATGTTGAGAGAGTACCTCCTCCTGAGGCGAACCCGTCGGTTGCTTATTACTGGACTCGATGGGGCTGCTCCCCGGAGATGGCTCAGGAAACGCACCACTCAAATCCGCTCCAATCGAAAGGGCTCAAACGAGTAGATTGCGAAGATTTGGGAACCTTCATGCCGAAAAGCCCGTGAGAGTAACCCTAGGGTAGGTCAGCCTCTGATAAACCCAACGCAGGAAAAGTCTCTTCATGCCCTTTTTACGTTCAAGCGTATAAAATGTCATGATCCCATATATACCTCCCCTGTTGTCAAAAGAGAATACTGACCTCCATGTTTTGCAGGAAACAGCTGGGGAAGCATAATAAAGTCATGTTTAGCATTTGTTATTGCACTAAAAGACTACTAACTTTCTCTTTTGCAGGGAAAGGTTAAAAAACCCAAAACACAAAAAATTTACAGCTTTAGCATGCATCCGCATCCTTTCATTGCCCAAGACTGAACTTCGAACCGTTTGCCTGCAGGATTGCTCCTCAAACCCGTTCGCAGTCTAAGAAAGCCCAGGTCTCTAACTCCGAAATGGCTGATCTCCCCAATCATAGTTCTGTATCTCGAGAAGAGTTTGATGACTTTAGGAAGCAGATGATGGAAATGGCCACAATGCTAAAAGAGCAGTTCTTAATCAGACAGGATCCGTCATACCAGGGACCCGCACAACGTACCACCGCCAGGGGGTGACCAGAATCCTCCTAAGGATGATGCAATCCTATTTAAAAATAACCAACATCAGCTTAAGGACGAGTCGATCCTCCCAAAGGTCATTCCTGCCCCCAACAAGACAGTAATCACAATTCCAGAGGAGGGAGATACTGATGACCTTCGCAGGAAAATGAAGCAGATGGAGGAGACCATCCAATCTCTAAAGGGCATAGGATCCTTGGGTAGGGTTAATTATGCAGATTTGTGTGTCTTCCCCGGAACCAGATATCCAGAGAAATTTAAGATCCTCGAATTCGAGAAATACAATGGGAAAGGGGATCCTTACACTCACCTGAAAATATATATTGGAGAACTGGGGTCCTATGCGGAAGACGAAGGATTAAGGATGCAATTATTCCAGAAAAGCTTGACGGGGGAGGCGAGGATCTGGTATGCCCGTCTCGATAATGCCCGGATTCATAATTGGGAGGAGCTGGCCCATACCTTCTTGACACAGTATAGCTTTCAGGCACAGATGGCCCCTGATAGATATCAAATGACAAAAATCAAGAAGCAACCAAGGGAAACCTTCAGGGACTATGCCCAACGATGGAGGGGTATGGCCGCACAAGTGAATCCTCCAATGAGTGAGTCAGAGATGGTGATGACCTTTGTGGATATACAGGAAGCACCTTATTATGAGCGGGTCATATCAGGGATTGGAAGACCTTTCGCCGAGATGATAAAACACGGAGAAATGGTGGATATGGGGTTGAAATCGGGTAAAATCCGGGACTTGACAGCTCTTGAAACGGCTGCGGAACAAATCCAAAGTGGGAATTATGGCAGTACTTCCCGCAGGCCCCAAAAGCGAAAAGAGGAAGATGTCTCTCTCGTGCTGCAGGGATCATCCAGGAAAGTGGAGAATAGCCCTCCTGTACAAATACGGAGATTCGGGCCGCCCCGGCAACCCAATTTTGATAATCCCAGAACAGACGGACGAAGGAGGTTTGAGACCACACAGAGGCGGGTATTCACCCCGCTTGGGGATCCTCTTGAGCAGATTTTGGCAATATTGATATCACAGAGGAAGATTGTCGATTTGGCACCTCCATGTGACCCGAAGGGAAGAAAATTTGACCCCAGTAAAAAGTGTGCATATCATTCGGGTTCCCCGGGTCATGACACTCAGGAATGTTGGACGCTGAAACACATAATTCAAAACCTGATTGATAGCGGGGAAATCGTGGTGGAGCAGCCCGAGCCGCCAAATGTTAAAATCAATCCCCTACCGAAGCATGATGGGGGAGGGGTCAATATGGTGGAAGCCATCGAAACCGAAAGACCGCCAAGGCGAAATTATATGACAGGGATTTATGAGATGGTTGGCATGACGGGTAGTCAGGAGAATATGCAGGGGGCACCGATTAGGTTGACGGGTGCAAGCCGGAGTATCACAGGGGGGCCTATCAAGTTAGCAGCTCCAAAACCTCTCATCATCGCAGCAAGACCACAGATCCCTGTTTGCAATCTAAAAACAGTACCGTGGAACTACGGGGGTGTATCAGAGAAGGCGGCCAGTTGTGCTTCCGTAACATCAAAGGGGAATCCCTTGTATCTTCCTGGAAGAGTCCTCAAGAGTCAGAGAAAGGAGAACGAGAGGATATCCGAGGAGAAAGCCGTGGAGTTCTTGGAAAAGATGGATCATCCGGAAGTAATGGGGATCAGGACGGTGAGCGAGGAATCGACTCTAACGTCGATCATGGATTTGGTGTTATCATCCAACGACCACTGCAGAATCTTGGCCAAAGTCCTGGGGGAGGCTCACATTCCCAAGACAATTAGCCAAGAAAGTTTCGGCCGCCTAGTCGACCATCTGCTAGAGAACAATGTGCTATCATTCACAGATGATGATATCCCGGAAGAGGGAAGGGGGCATCGGAGACCGCTGCACATCGCAGTGATCTCATCAGGGTATGTCATGAATGGGGTGTTGATTGATGGGGGATCAGCACTGAATATTTGTCCCCTCAGTACACTGAGGAAAATGAACATTAATCTCAAGCGCTTGCGGGCCAGTCACGTGGTGGTGCGAGCCTTCGATGGATCCCGGAAGGATACATTGGGAGAAATAGAGTTGCCCGTGGAGATAGGGCCGTGTACTTTTGATATTTCCTTTCAGGTCCTGGATATCTCCGCCAGTTATAACATGTTATTGGGAAGACCATGGATACATATGGCCGGGGCAGTTCCCTCTACACTACACCAACAAATCAAGTTCATCGTCAGCGGGAATCTGGTAACAATCTCCGCAGAGCGTAATGACCCGTTCCCGTCCAAGAATGGTCTGCCAGTAATCAATGTGGACGAATCCGCGGCGCCTGCCAGTTTTCAAGCACTGGAAATCAGCTCCCCCCGCTATAGAGGTCTGGGAGCCCCAGCCATAAAATCCAAAGCCTCCCCTGAGCTCACCTTCGTTGCTAGAGAAATGATGAAGATGAAGTTTCAACCTGGGCAGGGTTTAGGAAAAGACAACCAAGGAATTTCCACGCCTATTCAACTGCCCAACCAGACAGGCAGGGCAGGGTTGGGATATCATAGAGGCATAGAGCGGAACCACTCTCAAAGGGAAGCCCCATTTCGATCGACTGGAATCCTAATGCCGAGGGACCATAATGAACAAGGAACGGACAAGCCCGTGTCCGAATTAGAAGGTAAAGATTTGACTCCTGCGGATGATGAGGCAGTCAAAAGGAAGGGTTTCCTGCGGGAGGTCATGCAGCAGTTCGAAACCAAATGCTATATCTCTGGACCATCAATGAACATTGGAGAGGGGAAGGATACGGACACAACGTCGGGGGCCCAACAGAGTGTGCCTGTCATCGATTGGGCAGGGTTAGTTATCCCTAACAATGCTATGAGGGAAGACCGATACGATGTGGCGGTAGTCGTCAAGGAAATCCCTGGAACACAGCCGTCTGTCATATGTCGCATCCCAACTGATCTGACCACCGATAACTGGACGGTGGAGCCAATAATATCCAGACAAGGGTAAAACATGGTGCCGGGGTGGTAGACCCCGGAGAGTGGGGGGATGAATGTCTACCAGTTTTGGTTCTTTATTTTATATTTTGCATAACTATGTTAGTTTGTCATGTTATTTTAAGAGCGACCATTGTGGAAAGATGAATTATATATATGACAGTATTTTGTTTCAATGTCAGGTGTACCAATTTGAGTATTCCTTGCTTAAACAAGCGATCCCTCAAATTTGAATGATGACTATGATTTTGATATCGAGCTGGATTTCGATTTAATGGGTATTGAGCAGGACGAGACAGATTACGATGACGCGCCTGACGAGATCAAAGGGTGGGTCGAGGATAAACCCAAACCCAACTTAGACCAAACCGTCACCATAAACATCGGAACCCCTGACCAACCCAAAGAGCTCAAGATCGGGACAGACCTGACCCCTAACCAGAAAGTAGAAATGACCAAATTGCTACGCCAGTATGAGGATGTGTTCGCCTGGTCTCATGAGGACATGATCGGATTATCCACCGACATTGTGGTACACCAGCTGCCCATCAAGGAGGGTTTCAAGCCCGTCAAGCAAAAACTGAGAAAGCTAAAACCGGAATGGAGCTTGAAGGTAAAGGAGGAGATCATCAAACAGTTCAGGGCTGGAATCATCATGGTGTCCACCTACCCAGAATGGTTGTCCAATGTGGTCCCAGTGGCTAAGCTTGGAGGAAAGGTGGAGGGTATGTGTTTGACTATAGAGATCTGAACAAGGCCAGTCTCAAGGATAATTTCCCAGTACCTTTTATACACATATTGGTGGATAACACAGCCCAATACGAGATGTACTCTTTCGTTGATTGCTTTGCGGGGTATCATCAGATAATGGTGGCAGAGGAGGACCGGGAGAAAAACAGCCTTCATCACCCCTTGGGGCACTTTCTGCTATAGACGGTTGGCTTTCGGTCTCACAAATGCAGGGGCTACTTATCAAAGAGCTATGATGGCCCTGTTCCACGATATGATGCACAAGGAGATAGAGGTCTACGTGGATGACATTATCGTGAAGTCAAAGATAGAATCTGATCATGTGACCCATCTCCAAAAGCTGTTTGACCGGCTCAGAAAATATAATTTAAGGCTCAATCCGGCAAAGTGTGCTTTCGGATTGCAATCGGGCAAACTCTTGGGATTCCTGGTTAGTGATCGTGGCATCGAGTTGGATCCAGCTAAGATTAAGGCCATTGTGGATATGCCGACACCCCGCACTGAAAAGGAGATAAGAGGATTTCTGGGAAGAATAAATTTCATCAGCCGCTTCATATCCCATTTGACAACCACGTGCGAGCCAATTTTCAAGCTGTTAAGAAAAGATGTCTCCCAAGAATGGAATGAGCAATGCCAGGAAGCCTTTCAGATCATTAAGAAGCAGCTGACGGAAGCACCCGTGCTGGTACCCCTTACCCCAGAAGGATGAGATCCCTCTATTCATGTATATATCAGTCAATGACATTGCGATGGGCTGTATGCTGGGGCAGAAGAATGAATCAGGCAAAGAGCAGGCCATTTACTACCTCAGCAAGAGATTTAGCCGATGTGAACAGAATTACACCCCTATCGAAAGGACCTGTTGTGCTTTGGCTTGGGCTGCAATGAGATTACAGCATTATCTCCATGGGCACACCACGTATCTGATATCAAGGATGGATCCCCTGAAATATATCTTTGAACGGCCCATGCTGAATTGTCGACTTTCAAGATGGCAGTTAATCTTACAGCAGTTCGACATTGTATACGTAACTCAGAAAGCCATGAAGGGGCAGGGAATTGCAGATCAATTGGCAGAAGCGCCATCAGGAGGAATGGAGCCTTTAGACACTCCTCTGCCGGGCGAAGATGTATTCTGGATCTTGCGCGCGAGAGGAGATGACGAGGGGCAGTTCTGGAAATTGTATTTTGATGGTGCCATGAATGCGGAGGGGGCAGGAGCCGGAGCAGTCCTGGTCTCTATCACAGGAGAGCAATACCCCGTAGCCACTAAATTACAGTTCAGTAACTCAAACAACACAGCTGAGTATGAGGGATGTATATTGGGACTCCGTTTGGCTCGCGATATGGGGGTGAAAAGGTTAGCAGTGTTCGGGGATTCGGAGCTAGTAATCAGACAAGCGATCGGGGTGTACAACACTAAAGAGCTCCGGTTGCTTCCATACCACCGTTGTGTTATCCAACTGATGCAAGAGTTCGAAGATATCGCTTTCCGACACATCCCCCGGGGACGGAATGATTTCGCCGATGCATTGGCGACTTTAGCTTCTCTAGTCCACACAATCAAGAGCTAGGAACGTTCCACAGATAGAGATAGCAGTGCAGAACCGCCCCGGCATACGAGGAGCACGTGGCTGGTACTATCGGACGAGGGGGTTCTGCCAAAGCAGCCTTGGTATCACGACATAAGGGAATATCTGAGGGATAGATCCATTCCCGACCAAGCCAGCCGAGCGGAGAGGAGAGGTTGAGAATTCAAAAGATGGCAATGAAATTTTATCTGAGCGGAGATTCACTGTACAAGAGGGATGCCAATTTGGGATTGCTACGATGTGTAAACGAAATGCAGGCCCAAAAGATTATGGACGAAATACATGGTGGAGTGTGTGGGCCACACATGAGTGGACCGATGCTGGCCAAGAAGATCTTGAGAACGGGGCATTACTGGTTGACGCTGAAGGCCGACTGTGATGATCACGTCAAGCGGTGTTACCAATGCCAGGCGCACGGTAATGTTATCCATGCGCCTCCCAATGAACTGCACTATATGACCTCCCCTTGGCCATTCTCAATGTGGGGTATGGATGTGATCGGACCAATAGAGCCCAAAGCAAGCAACGGTCACCGATTCATCTTCGTCATGATCGATTACTTCACTAAATGGGTAGAAGCAGCTTCTTACCCCAAAGTAACTCAGGAGGTCATCGTCGGTTTCATCAGGAATAATGTCATTTGCCGATACGGGCAACCTGAGGTTTTAGTCTCCGACAATGCCAAGAATTTGAACAATGCCCTCATGAAGGGATTATGCGACCAGTTTAAGATCAAACACCTCAATTCTGTCATTTACCGTCCTAAGATGAATGGGGCAGTGGAGGCTGCAAATAAGAATATCAAGAAGATCATGGCGAAAATGTCCGCTAATCATCGGGGATGGCCGGATCTGCTACCTCTCACCTTGCTGGCGTACAGAACGTCGGTACGTACTTCTACAGGGGCAACCCCGTACGCTCTGGTTATACGGAATGGAGGCAGTTCTGCCAGTTGAGGTTGAGATGGCGTCCCTCAGAATCTTGATTGATGCTCAGATAAACGAGGAGGATTGGATGCAAAGTCGGTACGACCAATTGGCCCTAATTGATGAAAGGAGGGTGGCCGCTGTATTGCACGGTCAGTTATATCAGCAAAGGATCTCTCGATCATATGACAAGAAGATAAGACCTCGAAAATTCAAAGAAAATGACCTAGTGTTAAAGAGAGTAATGCCTTGTCAAGACGAAGCCAAAGGGAAGTCTGCCCCGAACTGGGAGGGGCCTTTTGTGATTAAGAAAGTGCTGTCCGGAGGAGCCCTCATACTGCAAGAAATGGATGGGGAGGTGTTTCCACAACCCCTTAATTCCGACTCGGTGAAGCGGTTCTATGCATAAAAAAAAAAAAAAAAAAAAAAAAATATATATATATATATATATATATATATATATATATCCTTCATCATTTTTCTCCTCGTTCTTTGAAGGAACGAACTACGTAGGACCTGATCTCCCGACTTGTGGGGGTACGTAGGCAAGCCATCATGGCACGGTCCCATGCCTTACAAAATAACACTTTCTTCCATCAAACCGATTCCCAATAGCCAGAAAAACCTTCCTATACCCTCGAAACTTTTCCGAAACCAGCCACCTGATCAGCTTCATCTTAAAGTGACCTAACCCTAACCCAACCAAGCAGTTAGCCCAAATCTAAGACTCAGCCGATGAAATCGACAGGATATGCGGCAATATCTGACAAGTCCCCATCAAGACTTGAGAAGAGAAAGAAGGCGAAATATCAAAATCATGGTTAGCTGGATAAAGTGAGGGTCCAATGAAAGGCAACGATACGACAAAAAGGAAAAAATGACTAAATTTAAATACCTGTCTATATAAATAAGTCATTTTGTTACAAGGTTTCTCTTTTGATAACCGATGAAACTGACACAGTCCATGCAGGAAATAAAATGATCTACCAATTTGAAAATAATCGAAGCAGGATGGATAAAGTGGTGGATAGATCTGAAGCATCGACATTCCCTGCAATCTGCTGCCCCATCATGTCGACGCGATCCAATAAAGCAGTGGCTCGGCTAACGGTCTTAGAATGCGTGAACACCGGACGGACAGGGGCAAAGCCGCCGACACCTGAAAGGATAATAAGGATCAGGGGTGTCCCTGAAGACCATCTGCAATATCTCTGTCGCTGGCAACAAACCGTCCAATCAGCGGAGAAGCCACCGACCAATCCTGTGGGAGGATCGAGATCCAAGCATATCACGACATCTGGCGACGACACCTGTGGAAAATAGTATCAAAAAGACTGTACAGGGGTCATTCTCTATCCATGAATGAAAAGCATGCATCATACATGACTCGTTATGTGAAAATAAAATACAAAATTCTGAATAAGTCGGACGTCGAACACGACGAATCAAGGCAAGACCCGGCTGAACCCTGGGAAGGGCTGAGATCCACGCGAACCACAACAAAATGGTGAGCAACCCTGGGAAGGGCTGATATCCACAAAAAGAAAAAAGACAAAAACAACAAACCCTGGGAAGGGCTGAGATCCAAGCAAACCGCGACAGAGTGGTGAGCAAAACCTGGGAAGGCATCCAAGCAAAACCGCGACAGAGTGGTGAGCAAACCTTGTGAAGGGCTGAGATACACGCGAACCACAACAAAATGGTGAGCAACCCTGGGAAGGGCTGATATCCACAAAAAGAAAAAAGACAAAAACAACAAACCCTGGGAAGGGCTGAGATCCAAGCAAACCGCGACAGAGTGGTGAGCAAACCTGGGAAGGCATCCAAGCAAACCGCGACACAGTGGTGAGCAAACCCTGGGAAGGGCTGAGATCCACGCGAACCACAACAAAATGGTGAGCAACCCTGGGAAGGGCTGGTATCCACAAAAAGGAAAAAGACAAAAACAACAAACCCTGGGAAGGGCTGAGATCCAAGCAAACCGCGACAGAGTGGTGAGCAAAACCTGGGAAGGCATCCAAGCAAACCGCGACAGAGTGGTGAGCAAACCCTGGGAAGGGCTGAGATCCACGCATACCGCAACAAGTTGGTGAGCAACCCTGGAATGGGCTGATATCCACAAAAAGAAAAAAGACAAAAAAAACAACAAACCCTGGGAAGGGCTGAGATCCAAGCAAACCGCGACAGAGTGGTGGGCAAACCTGGGAAGGCATCCAAGCAAACCGCGACAGAGTGGTGAGCAAACCCTGGGAAGGGCTGAGATCCACGCGAACCACAACAAGATGGTGAGCAACCCTGGGAAGGGCTGGTATCCACAAAAAGAAAAAAAAAACAAAAACAACAAACCCTGGGAAGGGCTGAGATCCAAGCAAACCGCGACAGAGTGGTGGGCAAACCTGGGAAGGCATCCAAGCAAACCGCGACAGAGTGGTGAGCAAACCCTGGGAAGGCATCCACGCGAACCACAAAAAGATGGTGAGCAACCCTGGGAAGGGGCTGATATCCACAAAAAAGAAAAAATAAAAAAAACAACAAACCCTGGGAAGGGCTGAGATCCAAGCAAACCGCGACATAGTGGTGAGCAAACCTGGGAAGGCATCCAAGCAAACCGCGACAGAGCGTTGAGCAAACCTGGGAAGGCATCCAAGCCAAGCCGCGACAGAGTGGTGAGCAAACCTGGGAAGGCATCCAACCAAAACAAACCACAACCCTGGGAAGGGCCTGAGATCCAAGCAAATCACGTATGTATTGTCATTCTTGTGCACTGTCATTCATCGCATCGAGTGTCTATTCTTTATCCTGTTCATTTCATTTATCATTTCATAAACATGATAAAGAGGGGCAGCTGTAGACACCCGATTTTTGCATTTTCCTATTACTAAACCCTGACAGGAGGGCAAAATCGTTCAATTGACCCGGCACACGAGAATAAAAGGGTGGACATAAAGACGAACCCTCAAAACCACCACGACGGGATGATATTGAAGCCGACACGACAACAAGCGAATGTCGAGAGTCAGTTAACTGATCACTGTGCTTGCCCGGATGACGTGGCGCGTTTCCCCGACGGTTCCCGGACTGCCGAACGCAAACCCGTCAGCGAAAACCAACGGTAACGACACGAAAATCGAGACGAGGCACGGAAAACGAGAAAATCAGCACAGTCAGCCGCAGATCAATTCGCGGCCAAGGACGGAACTCGAGGCAGCACGGGACTCGAAGCGCACGGGACTCCGAGCGCGGCTGGGTGGGGGGAGAACCAAGGGCCAGCCGCAGATCTATCTGCGGCCAGCCGCAGATAGATCTGCGGCTTGCCCTTGGCAGTGCTATATTAGGCCAGTTCGCATACAGGAAAAAAAGAAAAGAGAAGAATTCAGCAGCAGTAGCAGTTCGGGGAGAGGAAGAAAAATAGGAAGAAAACAGCAAAAATTAAGAGAGAAAAGAGTGAGAAATAGTAAGAAATTGTACCTATTTTGTGAGATTATATCTCATATTTTCTACTCTACTCAATACACAAATTCATACATATTGTGGGGATTAATTGCAAGGTAAAAAACCCTTTGTTCTTAGCATTTTGTTATGCTATTTTGTTGAGCTTTTGGTCATCCAAATTACCTTAAATGTAGTTTTTTCTTACATGTTATTGTGAAGCCATGGGCTAGGGACTATTAGTGAGGGTCTCATCGGAATGAAATTCCCCCTAATAGCCCGATGATACCCATTTGGTGCAAATCTTAGCTATTATGGTATGGTATCATTCATAGTGTATTTCGATCGTCATTGTAAGATATCTTAGATTGTTAGGCATCCCGTTGTTGTTTATTTTCGTCATATCCCTTTGGTGGTTGTGCAATAAGTTCGGATGTGAGCCTAGGAATGCGACCCCGTGGTCCAAATCCCATGATGGACATTTTTGAATGTATGTAATCGGGTGGATGTATCCGTTATTGTAAATATGTAATCGTCGGGCCTTAAAACGACGCCAAGGCGATAATCGTGTTTAAGGCCCCGAAATAGTGAAACTTGTGATTGTGGGCGTTTGGGGTTATTTTGATGGTTTACATGCCCATGAATAGCCCCGACGCGTGTTTATGCTTGATTGGATTTTGTGACACGAAAAAATGATTTCAAAGATTAAACGATGAAGGTTTTTCCTTAAAATCAAGCAAACTAGGAGGTTAGCATCACGTAGCTAAAATTTGGAGGTGTTAATGAATGTCGATTTCTATTAAACGAGAAGGCTAAAGAAAGTCGTTTTCAAATGTCAAAAAAAAAATGGTTTTATAAAATGAAACAACGTTTTATTAAATCTTGGTGCGTAGGGTGAAAGATATCCTAGAAGTTGCCCATCATTTTATGAAAGCAATGTATAGATTTCGATTCCTACTTTTACGAAGGTTTAAAACTCTTGTTTTGCAAAACGACACCTAAGGAAAATCTCATAGTTTTGCCAACTAAAATCAAACCTTTCTCGCAAAGCTTTCTCGTTTAAGCCGATGGACATTCTAAGGCATTCTCAAAAGAAAAACACAATTTTCCCTAAATAGTCCAAATGATTCTTTTATGCAAACTCACCACAGCATTTACATAGGCACACACACACACACACACGCGCGCACACACACACACTTCATGAATTAAAGGATAGGAAAACATCAAGATTGCGGTAACCGTGCTTCACGGAAGTCGAGGGGTGCCTAACACCTTCCCCTCACTTAAGCAAGCCCCCGAACTCTATGAATCTCGATTCGCAGACCAATTAATTCGGAGTCACATATGAGCCAGCGATTTATAAAAATGAAAACTCGGATGAGTTGGTACATCCATTTCAAATATACCAACTGGCGACTCTGGTTAAATTGGCTCATCATAAAAAAACAATCTTTAAAAAAAACCCCGTCGACATTAATGCCGACCTTTTCCAAAAAAATCATCTAATGAAAAGGCTAAAATTGGAAAGGGTTACAACCCCCGCGTAAGCGATTCCTCCCGGCGTCGACACACACAACAAAAGTACAAAAGATCAAAATATCGCATGCACATACATATTCATGAATTCTTAAAGGATAGGATAGCATCAAGATTTGAACGCGGCTTAAGCCCTCTAATGTCCCCAGCAGAGTCGCCAGCTGTCGACGCCGGTTCTCGTCTTTTCCGATTTTTAGCCTTTTGATTAAATGATTTTTTTGGGAAAGGGTCGACATTGATGTCGACGGGGTTTTGAAAGATCACTTTTATATGATGAGCCAATCAAACCAGAGTCGTCAGTTGGTATATTTGAAATAGATGTGCAAACTCATCCGAGTTTTCATTTTTTTATAAATCGATGGCTCATATGTGACTCCGAATTAATTGGTCTGCGTACCGAGATTCATAGAGTTCGGGGGCTTGCTTAAGCGAGGGGAAGGTATTAGGCACCCCCCGACTTCCGTGAAACACGGTTGCCGCAATCTTGATACTTTCCTATCCTTTAATTCATGAAATGTGTATATGTGTGTGTGTGTGTGTGTGTGCCTATGTGAATATTGTGGTGAGTTGGTGTGAAAGAATCATTTAGGGTTTTTTATGGAAAATCGTGTTTTGGGAGTGCTTTAGAATGTCCTTCGGCTTATACGAGAAAGCTTTATGGGAAAGGTTTGATTTTAATTGTCAAATCTATGAGATTTTCATTAGGTGTCGTTTTGGCAAAAACAATAGTTTTCTAAACCTTCGTCAAAATAGGAATCGAGATCTATACGTCGCTTTCGTCAGATGACGGGCAACTTTCTAGGATCTCTTTAACCCTATGCACAAAGGTTTAATAAAACGTTTAGTTTATTCATTAAAAAACCATTTTTTGGTGATGTTTGAAAACGATTTTTTAACCTTCTCGTTTGAATAGGAATCGACATTCATTAGCACTTCTAATTTTAAGCCTCGTGAAGCTAATAACCTAGTTTGATTTATTTTAATGAAAAACCTTCATCGTTTAATCTTTGAAATCATTTTTTCGTGTCACAAAATCCAATCAAGCATAACCACGCGTCGGGGCTATTCATGGGCATGTAAACCATCGAAATAACCCAAACGCTTACAATCACAAATTTCACTATTTCGGGGCCTTAAACCCGACCTCCGACTTGGTATCGTTTTAAGGCCCGATGATTACATATTTACAATGACGAATGCGTCTACCCGATTACATACATCCAAAAATGTCCATCATCGGATTTGGACCACGGGGTCGCGTTCCTAGGCTCACATCCGAACTTGTTGCACAACTGCAAACGTGGTATGCCTAATGCTCTATGATATCTTACAATAACAATTGAAATACACTACGAATGACCCATTACCGTAATAGCTAAAATTTGCACGAAACGGACATTCATCATCGGGCTATTAATTAAGGGGAATTTCATTCCGATGAAACCCTCACTAATAGTCCCTAATTCCATTGTTTCACAATAACATGTAAGAAAACTACATTTAAGATAATTCGGATGACAAAAAGCTTGGCAAAAAAATGGTATAACAAAATGCTAAAACAAAGGATTCTTCACCTTGCAAATGATCCCCACAATATGTATGAATTTGTGTATTGAGTAGAGTAGAAAATATGAGGTGTAATCTCACAAAATGGGTACAATTTCTCACTATTTCCTCACTCTTTTCTCTCTTAATTTTTGCTGTTTTCTTGCTGTTTTTTCTTCTTCTCCCGAACTGCTTGCTCCTGCTGGATTCTCGTCCCCTCTGTTTCTGTATGCAAAATGGCCTGATAAGGCACTGCCAAGGGCAGCCGCAGATCAATCTGCGGCTGGCCCTTGGTTCTCCCCCCAGCCGTGCTCGAGTCCCGTGCGCTTGAGTCCCGTGTCGTCTCGAGTTCCGTCCTTGGCCGCGGATTGATCTGTGGCTGACTGTGCTGATTTTCTCATTTTCCGTACCTCATCTCGATTTTCGTGTCGTACCGTTGGTTTCCGCTGAAGGGCTTGCATTCTGCAGTCCAGAAACTGCCGGGAAACGTGTCCATGTCATCCGGGTAAGCGCAGTGATCAGTAACCGACTCCCGACACTCGCTTGTTGTCGTGTCGGCTTCGATCTCGTCCCGTAGTGGTGGCTTTGAGTGTTTCGTCCTTTATGTCCACCTTTTATTCTCGTGTGTCGGGTCAATTTGACGATCTTGCCCTCCTGTTAGGGTTAGTATAGGAAGTGCAAAATTTGGGTGTCTACACTTATTTACTAATATGTTTTGAATAATAATATCTCGAGTTGAGTTAGAAAACTTGCACAGAATAAATATTTGAGTAAAGTTTAGGAAACTTGCGTACTACGCGATTTACCAGATTGCCAATATATCGCCCTTCAATTGACCTATATATAACATTAGGGTCATCATATCAAATTAGTCACATTAGACTCTATTATTGGTTTACGTTACAATATTAATCATTTTAGTTCATTTGCGTTTTATAAATTTAGACAACGTGTCCAAACTTTTAATCTTATTCGTTACTGTCCCAATCCAGACAGTAAAGCTCGTCTGCTTTAGGTTAAAATCTATTTTAGTTATTATCCAGACAGTAAAGCTCATCTGCTTTAGGTTAAAATCTATTTTAGTTGTTATCCAGACGGTAAAGCTCGTCTACTTTAGGCTAAATGTTATTTTGGTTATTATTCGGACAGCTAATACCTGTTTACTTTATGCCAAGTTTTTCTTCGGTTAATATCCAGACAGTATAACCCGTCTGTTTCAGGTGTCTGTATTAGAACAAAACTCACTGCATAAGAATTAGCAACTGGGCTGTTTGACAGTTTTTCTCGGGCCTATTTTACGTCTTTATAACTTACTCGTTTTTTATCGAAATAAGTCTGTTTCTTGAGCCTACGACTTTCTTATATTACAGACTACAAAACCCATAGAAAAATAACCCCATTTCCATAAGCTTTAACTACCTGAAAAAACTGACTCTAAAGTCAGTGTACCAACTGATTTACCAACTTTTAACTAGTTTCACAAAAAAATTCGCCATGACTTCGATACTTAAGTTTTTTCCTCCATTCCAATTGGGTGATGTTCGTAACTCATAAGAATATATCATAACACCCTAGAACCAAAAAATTTTAGATTGCACAAAATAAAGCATAGTTCTCATTTAAATAAAATTTTCTCTAACCTACTAACCTTAAATTTTCTCTCTATCATTTTGTAACATATAATTATATATAACCAACATGTTACACTACAAAGGTCATTTATTTAACCTATTATAAGGTTTTACCCCATAAATTCATAAAACTTTATGAACCTACATATGCGTATACATACTATACAAAAGCTTTACAAAACTAAAAATTTTTTTTCTTTTGTTACCTACTTGTTTTGTGGGCTACCTTTTTTTTCTCTTCCCTAAATAGTTTATGAACTTTAGGTGCATAGGCTTGGGAAATCCTTCCTCCTCTCCTCTCCTTAGTCGTGTACTCTCTCTCCCTCTCTTTCTTTTTAGTTTGCTTAGCTTGATAAGAAATGAAGAAGGAAATGGAAATGAAATTGAGGTAACTTAATTTCCCAAATGAAAATTTACTTACCAAATAATTATATATATTTTGTATATCTATATGTGTAACACCTATACACCTCACCATCTTGCCACATGTTCTTTCTTGCCATTTAATTTTCCACATGTGTTCAAAGGGATTTAAGGACACCTAGCAAGTTTGGTGGCTTACTTGATAAGCTTCACCTTTTCTCTTTTTTTTTTTCTTTTTATATGCCCCCCCCTTTGGGGTTTCTATCCTATCTTGATTTTTTTTTTACTAATCTACTTGCTAAATGACCATAATACCCCTCCTTGCTTGGGCTAAATTGGGCCTAGAATAAAAAAATAGTTTGGGCCTTAAATCCTTCTAGTTTAGCCTATATTCACTAAATTTTAGTTTACCACTATTACTGAACTATTGGTTTAGAATTATTATGCTACCAATTTATGAGTAAATCAATGTCTAATGGCTTGAGTATTTAGATTTAAATATTAGAAATTTTATTTCACACTAAATTATTTAGGTGAACTTGATAAAATAAAAAAAAAATTAAGTAGGGCTAGTTTACTTGAATTTTTATTTCTAATTGGGCTATATAAAAATTTGTATGACATACCACATAATGTTTAATATCATTAATATTCACTTAATATATTTATTTATAATAACATGAAATTCTTGGTTATTACATGATCCTTGGACTTGAGATCATTATATTATCTTGTGTATGATGAGTTATACTTTGACATGTCCCTTAAGACCTTTAGGGTATATCAAAGGGTATGATTGGGTATAATAAGTTGTACATGGAGATATGTGAATGATCAACAAAGAATCTACCTCATCTAGTAAAAGGTGTGAATGTCCTATGGTGATTCGATAAATGACGACTCAGTAGTCATTGGCCAAGACAGAATGAAATTAGAAAGGAGTTTCTAATTTACATTATCTAGAGTTTGTGCATTTGGGAATCGAAATACATATAATTAAATAAAGCAAAGACTTGACAGTAATTCAATGTCTTATATTTAATTGCAATATTGTATGGTAGAAGGATTGAATTGTATGGTAAACTATTGCACTGAAAGGTTCTTTTGTGATTAATGTTGAAATCTATATTATCTAAAAAGTCGTTGATCGCTAAGGGGGCTTACCCTTATTGTAGAATAAAATATTATTTAATTAAATATATTAAATAGTTTTAATTTATTTATTTAAATAAGATTAGAATTGTTCTAATTGATTTATTCACAAACTAGTTTTAATCTGGAGAACCTAAAGAGTCACACCGCAGAATAAAAATATTTGTTTAAGAAGTAAATGGCATAATTGTAATAATAAGTTAAGTATATTTAATTTAATCTATGGAGATAAATAAATTAAATAACTTAATATTTATTATTTAATATTTTAGAAATATTAGATATAAATTAATATGAGGAGTCTTATTATTATTATTTATATTACTATTATTTAATTCCTAATAGGGATTGAGAATTAATTAATAGAAGTACTCTCTCAAGAATTCCTAATTAGATTAGGAGTTTAATTTAATTAAAAGAGTTTAATTAGAATAGAAACCCTAATCCTACATAGTTTAGGGGAGGGTTTTCCTACATCTATAAATAAGAGAAGTCTTATCATAGATTAGGGTTACACACTCTTGCATAAGAATTATGGAGTACTTACAATTTCTATAGAGATAGAAACTAGGGTTTTGCCAATATCCATCTTCTTGAACAAATATTATTCCTTGGTGGATCACCTCTAGAGGCTAAACACTAGTATGGCTAACGTTGATTAAAGGAAGGAATTTAATCGGTGGAATTCAAGGAGAACGCGAAGGAATTGGAGTTGAACTTGTACCTGATGAAGCTAGAATTCTAGAAGGGTATAATTCTTATTCTCCGTCTCTTTCGTTTAATTAATAATTGTGCATAAAGAAAGATCATGGTGATGGTTTGTATAAAAAAATTTAAAATCTGATTTTATCACGCTTTTGCTTTATTTATGTAATTTGATTGTATGTTCGCGTTATACAAACCTAACATATGATACCTGACAACCCCTCACAAAAGCAGTGTCATCCTTGGTAATCTTTGCATTGGTATACAACTCTTAAACTATCGATATTGGGACTGCCATAGGAGGTTCAACAAACAGCGACCATCTAATGCCCCGAATCATATTCATCATCTGCCCATCGAACATAGGATCTGGCTTGAGTCCCCTTTCCAACACAAATGTCTTTCCTAACAGGACTCGCTTGAAAAAACTCTTCAGCTTCAGTGCTGACGAAGACGGGTGAGCATCAAAATCTATGGGGAAATCATATATGGGCCCCCTAAGAACTAGAAGATTCATTGCGAGTTGTCCGTTTTGATGCAATTACTATACTCAATTACTATACTCAATCACAAACAATACTCAACCCAATTTCATTGCCCCCAAACTGTTGCACACTTGACAAAATATTCATCTCAATACTTTTAACAAACAGATGGTAGTGTACTCTATTTGCACCCAGCAAAATAATACTCCTGCCTATTGTATGTTAAAATAATGCCCTAATATATTCGCAAGCGAGAGCCTCAACCAATTCATTTGCAATGAACCCAACTAATTCAATTCAACCCAAAACAGTAGTCATCTCAACAACCCTACTAACCTTTTCCAACTTGAAAGCAGTTTACAAACCCACAATCCCTCAAAGTTGAATTGTTACCTTATGCAATAGTAGACTCATATCTTTTGTAACAATGCAACTTGCTTGAATGTATTCCCCACAATCCTAACTACCAATGGTCTATGGTTGCCGTTGGCAATGGTCATGGGAGGACTGTTTACCAGTTCATAGAGTTAACTGATATGTGGATTTATGGGTATGGTCGGGTTGGAGAGAGAGAACCTTGATTTTGGGATTGCAGCTTGTGGAGTAGAGAGAGAGAGAGGTAATTTGGATTAGCATAGCAATTAGGGATTTACAAATCGTCCAACAACGGGGGATAGGAAGAAGGCACAAATAGTTGAGTATGAGTTCGGGATTTATTTGCAGGAGAAAAAGTAGAATGGGTGATTTAGAATAAGAAGGGGGCAATTTACCAAACCGTTTCTAATAGAAATACGATAATGGGACAATGAGAGTCCAAATGGAAATTAAATAAATAACACATGAATTTGGGGTCGGAGTCTCAGATTGTTTTTTTTTATTAAAAACGGAAAATCTATCGCGGCGCTCCCTCAGCGGCTTTCAAAAATTGGCCAAGAATTGGTCGTCGGGCCTCGCTGGAAATAGCAGACGAAGGTTTTTTGAGTTCTAAAGCTAGGCGCGGCCCCGCGCTGCGTTCTTTGTGTGTTTTTGGCGCGGCCACGCAGCCTAGACACCGAGATAATTTTGGCTTCTGGCGATAGGTCGTGGACGCGTTGCCATTCCCATGAATTTTTAGGCGTCAATGATCGGGCGCTGCCCCGTAGCTAAGAAGTCTTTAGATTTTCTAAAGGCAAAAAAATTCCAATAAATTGCAGCAATCAAGTGTAACCCTATAACAACATAAAAGAACAAATAACTAACTACCGGAAACAAACAAAAAATACTACGTACTTAAAAATCTCTAAAAATCACAAAAAATTCACATTAATGAAATTAAAGAAAATTATCTCGTTGCCTCTCATCGAGCGCTTGATTTAAAGTCTTTCAGCCTGACTACAGCTCCTTGTTTCATCAGATTGATCGACAAGAATGAATTGAGGTATTTTGGCGCTCGACAACACCAACCCCAATAATGCATCAAACGCAGTCCGTTGACTATAAATGTTTCATCTCCGATTAAACGACTCAAATACTTTAAAAAACGGCGCCATGAGGGCATGCATGCTATTGATAATGAAAGGTCCGGTAACCATTGAGATTTGGAGCTTAGCCCTGGAAACAAGACTCACTTTGAGAATTTTATTCAAGCACAGCATGTCCCGGCTCAAATTTCATGTCGAACCATGGAATTTTGGATGTGCCACTTCTTCTAGAAAATTTCGCTTGTAGATGCATCCGAGTTCTCATAATCTACTTGCGCGACCGTAATCTCATCAAGTTCATTAAGTTGGAGAAAGCCTCTTCTCCCCTGCATGTTATGAGATCAAAGACTCAACTTTCAGATGGCCTAGAATCACCTTGAGCTTCGAGTTCAACAAGGAAGTGTGGCGCTGCCTTGTCCATAGACTGCAGCACATAGCGACGACATTAGCGCTAATGGTTGTCTTATAAGCTGTTCAGTAAGCCTAAAGTGCGTCAATCCAATGTCATTGACCAATCTTTTCTGGTAGGATTGATGACGATCATTTTCCACAAAATTCACTTCGCTTCCCAATTAGAAGACATCATTCATGACCATTTGTCTGGGGTGATGATTGCTGTAGCAATTCTGTGATTGACCCAAATACTTTAGCCAGAGAGGCTTGCAAAATAGCTTATTATCGCAAAAGTGTCTCCCTTACATCAATGATAATCGACCCTCTCGGTTGTGCCAAATCTTGGTTGAAAGTTTTTCTCTACAAGGAAAATTTCAAAGCGCACTTTGACATCAGATGGTCTGGCAAAGCACTAGGCTTCCCACGTATTTAAGAGACATAATCAACTGCCAAAAGAATGTAGAGGATAATGACAAAGTAGATTAGAAATGGCGCCCCATGAAAATCTAACACCCAACACCATCAAAAATTGACTACTTTAACAAAAATGAGATTATTGGCATTCTACTTGTGGCGCTATGATATATTAACCCACCCTTTAAACATTGTTAGGTTTGATATATAACGCGAACATACAATCAAATAAACATAAATATCGCGTAATCGTGATAAAACGGATTTATAAAATTTTATATACAAACCATCACCCAATGATCTAACCTTGTGTTCAATTATCAATTAAAC